>PVKA01052663.1:0-11600 GCA_004027165.1 Ctenomys sociabilis
CTCAGGCTGGTCTCGAACTCCCAACAATCCTCCTGTCTCAGCCTCCCGAGTGCTGGGATTACAGGCATATGCCACCACGCCCGGCTCTGCACCAAATAAATAAATAAATAAAAATTTTAAAACAATCCAAGAATTAAATGAGATCCCCTAGGATGAGGAGAGAGAAGGCCAAGGGCTTTGTGCCTTTCTCCTGTCAGGAGCCCACAGGAATCAGCCTCCACCAGGCACTGCTGCCTTGAAACCTTAGTTCAGGAGGAGAGAAGGGATAGCTTCTGGGCGGAGCACTTCACTGCTGCATGGACCTTAGGAAGGGATATTTTCTCCAATGGCCTCGAGCAGAGCAGGTATCGCAAATCTTGCTGGTAGACGTGAAGAGGTCTTATGGTCCAAATAAGGAAGATGGGGCAGCAAGCCACCTGGCCAGGTGATGGACACCAGGTGGGAAAGAGAATGCCAGTCCAGACAGGAAGTGAGGATAGATACCCCTCCCCTTTTCCATCCTGGGATTGAACTCAGGCCCTTGTGCTTGCAGGCAAGCACTTATTCTACTGAGCCATCTTCCTAACCCCCATCCCACCCACCTGCTTTTGGACCAAGAACCTTAGGTACTATCCCCAAAGAATGTGTGGGACCCCATAAAAATTCTCCCTGCTGCTGCTGCTCAAGACAGTCTTTCCATTTGTGCCCTGGAGCCCATCCCCCACCTACTCAGAGAATTCACTCCTGCTAAAGTTTTCCTCTTTCATTTGTATCATTACTCCCTCCCTTAGTAGCCTACATCTAAGGAAAAAAAAAAAAAATCATGCTGGGTGTATTGGCACACATCTGTAATCCCAGCACTCGGGAGGTTAAAGCAGGAGGAAGATCCCTGCGAGTTTGAGAGTAGCCTGGGCTACATGTAAGTTCAAGGGTAGGCTGCCCTTCTTTTTTTTTTTTTTAAATTCCTTTATTTATTACAGTGTCTCGCTACACATCACGGATTCTTTTTTCGCGGGGGTGGGAGGTGAGCTCAGCCGACCCTGCGGGGAGGGGCTGGCATGGCATGTGGTGCTGGGGCTCGAACCGCGGTCCCTGAGAGGCGCTCTAGACCGCTGAGCTATCTTGCCAGCCCAAGGCTGCCCTTCTTAGCAAGACCCTGTCTCAAAAATACCTAAATAAATCAATAATAAAAAACTACAGCCAACCCTTCAACTGACCCTCCCAGCCTCTTTCAATCATTGTCCTACTTTTCTCTTTTCCATTGTAGTATAATTCTTCTAAATCCTGCATCCCGGCTCTCGTTCCACACTTTCCATTCTAGCTCTTCCCATCCCCCTTCCTAGCTAAATAGAATTAAAATAGAATTAAACCTCATTCCAATCAGGCGTTTCCTCTTGCCAAGCCAGTGAAACCGCTCTTGCCAAGGTCATCAAACACATCTATCCTGCCAAAGCTCTGAACAGCCTTTCACACAGACAATCCTTTCTTGAAGCCCTTTCTTCCCTTGGTTTCTGAGGTCTGAAACTCTGCCGATTTCTTCTTTCCTCACTGACCATACCTTCTCTGCCTGGTTGGCTGGATTACCACGCCCCTCCCCCCTCATTCCCCAGCCGCCCGGAGTCTGGACTCCACCTTTGACTCAGGACTCTCCTCTCTTTCACTCACTCCCCAGGTGATCCTAGAGCTTTTCAATCCATCTACATCTCCCTGATTTCCAAGTTACACACTTCCAGCCCTGGCAGCTACCCCACACCCCAGACTTGTATCTCTTACTTCTGCTCATCTCAGAATCATCTCAAAATTACTGTGGCCAAAACAGAAGCCTTGCCGTTCTCTTCCAAATCAGCTTCTCCACCACTCTTCCGGTCTTCTGTAAATCCTATCACTGTTCTCCTAGCAGCTGCGTATGCCAAAAACCTAGGATGCAGCCCAGATTTCTCTCTGTCGCTCAGGCTACCTTCCATCGCTCAGCCAGCCGTGTAAATTCTAGACTCCAAATTCATCTCTTCTTCATAATTGTGGGTTTGGCAATGGTTTCTTAAGGAGGACACCAAAAACACAGGCATCAACAAGCAATAAAGGACTAAATGATTGCATTCTATCAAAATTAAAATCTTTTGTGTCCCCAAGAGAATGAATATACAACCCAGAGAATAGAAGAGCATATTTGCCAGTCATATGCATGGTACAGGTTTAAGATCCAGAACTCCTACAGCTTCCTAGCAAAAACCGAACAATCCACTTTAAAAAAAAAAAAAAATAGGAGAGGGGTTTGAGTAGACATTTCTCCGTAGGTGATACACAAACGACCAAGAGGTCCACGAAAAGATGTCGACCATCCTCATTAAGGAACCTGCACATAGAAGCCACAGTGACATAGCACTTTAAGCTAGCCGAAATAACAACAGACAACGGGAAACAAACGCCAACGAGGGTGCAGAGAAATCGGACCTTTTCCACACTGCTCCTGGGAGTATGAAATGGTGTGACCACCATTTGGTGGGAAACAATCTGGCAGTTCCTCAGGAAGAAAAATACACAATCACCATATGATCCAGCAGTTTTACTTCTTCCTAGATACATGCCCAAAAGAAATGAAAACAAGCTGGGTGCAGTTTTCACAGCTGGGTAGTCCCAGGTACTTGGGAGGCTGAAGCAGGGGGGGACCTCTTGGGCCCAGGGGTAACATAGTGAGATTGTAGCAAAATATGCTCTCCCATGCCCACCCCCAGAGTACACTCCAGTTTCTTATTGCCCAATCATAGTTCCTGTTCCAGTGGCTTCTGGTCTCTTACAGTCACTGTGAGGCATGGCTGGTGATTGTAATGCACATTGTTTAAGCCGATCCCCAGCTGACAAGCCATTCTGTCTCTGTATTTCCTGCTTGCTTGTCTTGTATAAGCCCTAGACCACCCGAGATCAGGGCCTGATATCTTGGGAGTAATCCTGATCAGTGATTTTACCTTGATGTGAATTAAATTTGCCTGCAGATCTTGGATGGCTTTTCAAGGTTTCTGCCCTTGCAAGATCTTGCCTAAAAAAATTAAATGACAATAACTGAAGATAGGGACTCAAACATATTTGTTCATAGCTACACGACTCACAGTAGCCAAACCGTACCATAGTTAGAGACGGGACCTTAAGAGGCGATTAGGTGAATATTGGGCTATGCCCCAACCTCACAATGCCTTTGTGCTGAGCTATATACCCAAATCTTTTAAATTTTTAAAAATTATATGTGTGTGTGTGTGTATATATATATATATATATTTTTTTTTTTTTTAATTTTATTTTTCCAAACCGGGGATTGAACTCAGGCCCTTGTGCTTGCCAGAGAAACGCTTATTCTGCTGAGCCATCTCCCTGGCCCCTAGGCAGGTGCTTATGCTGCTGAACTATCTCCCTGGCCCCTTGCTGTTTTTTTTTCTTTTTTTGTCTTTTTGAGACAGGGTCTCACTGTGCAGTTCAGGCTGGCCTTAAACTCACTTTGTAGCTCAGGCTGGTCTCGAACTCCCAACAATTCTCCTGCCTCAGCCTCCCGGGTGCTGGGATTACAGGTATGCATCACCACACCCGGCTCTCCCTTGCTGTTTTTAAACAGCGTCTCCCAATGCAGTTCAGGCTGACCTTGAACTCACTATGTAGCCTAGGCTGGCCTCAAATTTACAGCAATTCTCCTACTTCAGTCTCCTGAGAGCTGGGATTACAGGTATGCACCAACACACCCATCTTGGGTCCTCCTTTTTGAATGGAATTAGGGGCCCTATAAAAGAGACATATACTGGTAGATACATGTGTCAACTTGAGAAGTTTAGAAGTTTAATTAAATAACTCAGCAGAGAGCCCGATTCTTAGCTTGTCAACATCCTCATCCTCTGCCAGAGGCGGCCATGGACCTTGTGTGAGTTCTACACCCCCAGCCCAGGGTAGCTTGTTTACAATACATGTTGGGGAGAGAGGCTGGCTCGGAGCTGCAGCTGCCGCCCTTGCCTTTGCTCTTTGCTGTTTTCTGCCGCTGAACGCTGAACGGCTGCTCTCTGCCATGTGCCACTCTGCCTGGGAGCCAGCCAAGTATAGACTGAAATCTCCACACACTGTGAGCTAAATAAACCTTTCCTAGACGGGGTGTGGTGGCACATGCCTGGAATCCCACTTGGGTGGCTTGAAAACAGGAGAATCACTACAAGTCCAATCTGTGTAGTGAGACCCTGTAGACCTTGTACTAAGAAAATACCAAAAATAAATAAATAAATAAATAAACCTTTCCTTCCTTAATTTTGGATGTCAGGTATTTTGTCCCAGCAATGAGTAAAAAGTAACTGACAGAATTTGATGCCCGAGGAATGGGGGCATTGTTGTAGGCTTTTGAGAATGGCTGACGGGAAGAAATAGGAAAGATTTGGAGAGGTCTCTTACTAGTGAAGAGCTGGAATACTTTGGCTTTTCTGTAAGGGAGATTCTGGTCAGAGATCAGAAGACCAGAATGCTGATAGAAAGCCTGCCTGTAAAGACCAGTCTGGGGAGGTTTCTGCTGGGAAGAAGGACCACACTGGTGGCTGGACTGCAGGTGATTTGTAATTATGGCTTGGCAGAAAATTTGTCCTCATTTTGCTCCTGTCCAGAGACTTTGCCTGAGACAGATTAAGCACAGTGGACTAGTTAATCTTACAGAAGAAATTTCAAGGCAGTAGAATGCTGAGACAGTGGCATGGATATTATTGGGTGCTTGTACCCAGATATATGTTGAAAATCAAGAGAAAAAAGCCCAGCGAGATGATTTAAAATGTTGTGAGTTTGGAGCTGGGCGTGGTGGCGCAGGCCTGTAATCCCAGCACTTGGGAGGCTGAGGCAGGAGGATTGTTGTGAGTTTGAGACCAGCCAGAGCTACAAAGTGAGCTTAAGGCCAGCCTGAACTGCATAGTGAAACCCTGTCTCAAAAAGACAAAAAAAAAAAGAGCCGGGCGTGGTGGCGCATGCCTGTAATCCCAGCACTAGGGAGGCTGAGGCAGGAGGATTGTTGTGAGTTCGAGTCCAGCCTGAGCTACAAAGTGAGCTTAAGGCCAGCCTGAACTGCACAGTGAGACCCTGTCTCAAAAAAGACAAAAAAAAAAAAAAAAAAAAAAAGTGAGTTTGGCCAGGAAAGAAGGTCCAGGAAGGCTGTGGACTGCAAAGGTGGAGCTGAGATCTCCATTGCCCAGGAGGAACAGGAGAGTAGAAAAGATGTCCTGAGGGCATCACAAGAGGTGTCACGTTCTTGACCTTTGCAGCCTCAGAATTGCAAGGATGAGGGATTTTGCTTTGAGGAGAAAGCTGCAGAGCCCCATGTTCCAGAATGGAGGCGATGGCCACACCAGGTTCCAGAATGTGGTGGCCTAGAGAATTTGTTCCTCTGAATCAGGTCGGAGTGCGCAGCAATCCAGGAACTTGACCCCTCCAACAAAGAAAGAAGAAAGCCTGGCCACTGCTCTATCATCTATCAGTGTCACTGGTTTTAGGCACTTTCAGCATGCAGGCATTCTGAGGTTAAGAAGGCTTCCACTTAGATTTCAGAAGGCCTGGGAGGCCAGGCAGTGTACCCCTGAGAGGGCAGTGTGTGGAGCTGTGAGTGAGACGCCTATTCAAAGGAAACTTCAGAAGTCTGAAAAAGCCAGGAACATGGATTGTCTAAGGAAAGCTGCAATAAGGGAGCAAAGCAGGCCTAAGAGAGAAGCATGAGGGCTACCAACAGGAATGCCACGGAGGTGGAGCCACGCAAGGCTTCTGGAGTGCACAACTTGTTACCAGTTGCTTCAGTTGCTCCACATAGAACTACAGGACTTAATGTTTGCCCTTCTGGAATTTGGACTTGCTTTGGTCCCAGTGCTTTGTATCCTGCTGCTTGTACCTTTTGGGATGGAAATGTTATTCTTTTTTTT
Organism: Ctenomys sociabilis; assembly: GCA_004027165.1. Taxonomy (NCBI): domain Eukaryota; kingdom Metazoa; phylum Chordata; class Mammalia; order Rodentia; family Ctenomyidae; genus Ctenomys; species Ctenomys sociabilis. The sequence continues at coordinate 5,895 of PVKA01052663.1, forward strand.
TTAGGAAAAACTTTTTTGGAGAGCAAAGCTTCTGTCGGAGAGGGACAGAAGGGGGGCCCAGGCCAGTTGCCCAGGAAGCTGTCTCTTTTAGGGACTTTTATAGGGCAAAACCATGCGGGTCTAAGGTAGAGAAGGGGTCTTGTTTAGGCGGATGTGGGGTGGGAAGAAACTATGGTCAACCAATGGGATTACAAGCACCATTGCTCAGGTAAAGTTGATTAGGCCCAGGACCAAATGGGGAAGCGGGTCACGCAGTAAGCGGGCATGAATAGGGGACAGGGTCTCTTCCCCTCCAGGGTTGGGCTAGTGACTCACTTGGGTCTTTTTAGGAGATCTCTACCTATTTAGAATGTCAATCCCTGCTGTTACTCTTTTAGCATTTGTTTGGCCTTTAGGTCTGGCTCACAGCAGGAGCCTCCATCCCTCTCAGAGTTGCAGACATCTTGTTTCCTGTATTATTTCTTTCGAGGGCCTGGCCCTGTCTCATTGCCTAAAAATATTTTTATCTAACTCCGCTGCCTAAAACATTCCCCCCTCAACCCAAACTGCCGTGAGGGATTTAGGCAATGACCGCTCTGGCTTCTTCATGCTTAAAGGGGTTGTAGTTGTGAGCCGGCAATAAGATATATTCTTCAGAGGTTCTATCTAAAGACCCTCAATAGATGACAGGCATTGTCATTACAGCTTTGAATCTCCGTCCAATGATCTCGGTGGATGACCTCCAAATGATACATGGAAGTAAAACTCCCAACCTGACCTTGATGAGTTCCTGTTCTCTGAAACCGAAGAATGAATTTTAGGAACAAACGGAGGGTGAGGAAAAACTTTATTGGAGAGAAAAGCTTCTGTCGGAGAGGGACAGAAGGGGGGCCCCCGAGCAGGTTGCCCCGGAAATGTTATTCTTGTGCCATTGAATGTTGGTAGTGTTTAACTTTTCATTTGTCCAGGGTCTCAGAGCTAAGAGTTTGCCTTAGATCTTGGAGGAGACTTGGGGACTTGGACTTTTCAGCAATGTTGAAACTGTTAGGATTTTGGCAATTCTTAAAGAGGGACCAAAATGCCTTTTGCACAAAGGGATGTGCATGAAGTTTTGAGGAGGAGTTCCCAGGAGCAAAATGTCATGGGTCTAATGTAGTACAATGTTCAAGTTATAAAAAAATTTTTTTTTTTTTTTTTTTTTGGCAGAACTGGGGATTGAACTCAGGCACTTGTGCTTACCAGGAAAGCGCTTATTCTACTGAGCCATCTGCCTGGCCTCTGTAAAATGTTAATAAGCATGTCTATGTACCTGGAAACTGGTTTAAGGAAATGTCTGGTTTCCAGTTGACAAGGGGTGGATTGTACTGGTTGATATGTTGTGTCAACTTGAGAAGTTCAGAAGCTTAATTGATTCAGCAGAGAGCCAGGATCCTTAGTTTATAAACACCCTCCCTCATGCGGTGCAAAAGGAAGGCTTGGACTTTGTGTGAGTTTTGCATCCCTAGCTCCAGGGTAGCTGGTGTATAAGGAGGGAGAGAAGCCTCAACTGCTCCCCTTCCCTTTGCTCTTTGCTGTTTTCTTTTCTTTTCTTTTCTTTCTTTCTTTCTTTTTTTTTTTTTTTTTTTTTTTTTTTTTTTTGTCTTTTTGAGACAGGGTCTCACTATGCAGTTCAGGCTGGCCTTCAGCTCACTTTGTAGCTCAGGCTGGTCTCGAACTCCCAACAATCCTCCTGCCTCAGCCTCCCGAGTGCTGGGATTACAGGCCTGTGCCACCAGACCCGACCCTGCTCTTTGCTGTTTTCTGCTGCCATGAACTGCTGCTCTCTGCCATGTGCCACTCTGCCTGGGAGCCAGCTGAGCATAGACTAAAACCGCCCCAAACTGTGAGCTAAATAAACCTTTCCATCCTTACTTTTAGGTATCAGGTATTTTGTCTCAGCAATGAGTACAAGGTAACTGAAACAAGACCTTAACATGCTCGCCCTTTAGCCCCATGCAGTGCAAGGACACATGTTCTTCCCTCCAGCATTAAGGTGCCTTCTTGGAAGTAGACAGCAGCTCCCATTAGAATCCAAACCTGCTGGTGCTTTGATCTTAGACTTCTTAGACTCTTAAAAAAGTGAGAGCTGACCAAATAGCTCAGCAAATTAAAGTGCCTGTTCAGGCAGACGCAGGGGCAAGCCCTACCCTTGGGGCTTGCTGAGAGGTAATTGAGACTGGGTGTGGTGGCACATGTCTATAATCCCAGCACTTGGGAGGCTATAAACATGAGGGTCATTATGAGTCTGGTCTAGGTAGTGACACCCTGTAGACCCTATAGACCCTGTCCTAAAATAAAAAATAAATAAATATACTTTAAAAAGTGAGAAATAAGGTCTGGCCAAATAGCTCAGTGGATTAAAGCGCCTGTTCAGGAGTTCAGTCCCTAGAAGGTTGTGCTGGCCCCGCCCCCAGGGCACCTAGAGGCACATGCGCCTGTAATCCCAGCTCTTGGGAGGCCAAAGACAGGAGAATCACTAGGAGTCCTATCTGTGGAGTGAGACCCTGTAGACCCTGTGCTAAATACAGAAAAAAAAAGTGAGAAATATATTTTTGTTCTCTACAAATAACCTAGTCTCCAGTGTTTTGCTATAGCGGCACAGAATGGATTAAGACAGGTAGAAACAAATGCCCAACAACAGGTGAATGGAAAAGAAAATATGGTAACTGCATATGATAGAATTCAGCCATTAAAAAGGAAAGAAGAGGGCTGGATGATAGGTTCTCGTCCTGGTATGAATTGCTAAAATCACTATGGCGGGTCATCTAATATGGCCAATGCCTTTAAAACAAAAGCCCATCTTCCCCAAGACCACCTCCCCACTTCTCCAGGTAGGCCCAGGGTGAAATTTCCTTTCACCCTCCCCCGCCTCAGGGAAGACACCCCCCAGGTGTATCTAAACATCCCCTTTAAACTCCACCCCTGGAAAAAGGCCATAAAGGCCTCAGCCTCCCTTTGTTTCAATTGAAAGAATTCCTTAGGCTTCCCCACATCCTCTCTGTGTCCTCAAAGAAAATAAAGCCTCTTTCCCTTTTTCTTTCTGCCTGTTTTTCTGCTGCTCCCTGCACCCGAAAAAACAAAACAAACAAACAAACAAATCTATCACTGGAAATACAGCTCAGTGGCACAAGAGCCTGCCTGGCAAAGCACAAGGTCCTAACTTCAAACCTTAGTACCACACACACACACACACACACACACACACAAAAGAAAGATTTGATACATGATACAATATACATAAACCTTGAAAACATACTACATGGAACAAAAGGGGACAAAAAGGACAGATATTGTAAAATGACAATTATTTTGAGGTATCAGGAAATAACAAATTCATAGAGGCGGAGAACAGAGTAAGTATTGCCCAGGGCATAGAGTGGAATAGAGATGACAGAAACTTTTTTTTTTTTTTCCCCCGGAACTGGGGATTGAACTCAGGATAAAAACATTCTAGAAATAGTGTTGATGGCTGTGGGACATTGTGAAATGTATTTAATGTCACTGAATTGCACTCTTTTTTTTTTTTTTTTTTTTTTTGCAGAACCAGGGACTGAACTCAGGTTCTTGCGCTTGCCAGGGAAGCACTTATTCCACTGAGCCATCTCTCCAGCTCCTGAATTGCACTCAGGTTAGATCTGAGTGTCATCACAGATTCAAGACCGGCCTAGGAAATCTATAAAGATCTTGTCTCAAAATAAAATTTTAGCCAGGCATAGTGATACACACCTGCAGTCCCAGCCCTCAGGAGGCTGAGGCAGGAGGGTCACCACAAGTCCTAAGCCAGCCTGGGCTACACAGTGAGTTCAAGGTTAGCCTGATCTGCATAGGGAGATCCCATCTCCACCCCACCCCTCACCTCCAAATGATTAAAGTGGCAGATCACTTGTAGTTGATTACAGTGAAATAAATGAGAAAAAACTTTCCCCAAACCTGGCTGACTTTCTGAGCTAAATTCTGATTGCCATCAGGTCAGGCTATCTAGCTGATCTCCACACTTCTATTTTCACTTTTCTGCCATACAAAATCCAGAGTGATAAAGGAAAAGTTGGTTTGTATTTACTCACTTGGTACAGGGTCTCATGCCGGACCAGGGATCAAACCTGGGCTCCTTGCACCTACCAGGCAGGAGCTTAGACTATTGAGCTATCTCTCCAGCCATTATTTATTTCTTGGGTCTCATGTGGTACAGGCAGGCCATTAATCCACAGGAATCCTCTTGCCTTGGCTTCCTGAACACTGGGATTATAGGTGTGCAACACAACACCCAGTTTAAATTTTTCTTTCTTTTTTAGAGTTTGCTTTTAATTTTTTTTTTTTTTTTGGTGGAACCGGGGATTGAACTCAGGCCCTTGCGTTTAGCCAGGGAAGCACTTATTCCACTGAGCCATCTCCCCAGCCCTAGAGTTTGCTTTTAACATATGAACTGCTGTTGCAAAACTCTCCAGCTCAGCACCCTCTGGTGACTTCCTAGTGCCTGGAGAACAAAATCCGAACTATTTACCCTGGCTGTAAAGCTCTAGGGGATCTGGTCACAGGCTGCTTCTCTCTTCTATTTGCTAAGACTCTCCCTTTCTGTCCTCTGGCTGTTCATGTGCCCTTCCAGCCTTTAGTCCCTTGCACTTCCTGTTCCTACCACCTGGAATTTTTTTTTTTTTTTTTTTTTTTTATTGTGAAACTGGGGGTTAAACTCAAGCCCTTGTGCTTGCCAGGCAAGCGCTCATTCTACTGCGCCATCTCCCTGGCCCACCTGCTGGAATGCTGCTCTCCGCGTCCGCAGATGACTGACTGCTTCACTCTACTTAGGTGCCCCCAGCTTGAGGAAGTCTTTCCTGACCGTTCTACGTGCAATAGAACCTCTCCCGTCAGCCCCTAGTCCCTGTCTTTACGTCTGAACACAGAACCGGCTGCCACTGCAACACATGCGTTTTCTCAGATGTCACTTGTCCTCTCCACCTCTAAATGGAAGCCCCACGAATGCAGGGGCTTCGTCATACTTGTTGCGTTACCTGTAAGGCCCAGCGTTGGCACAGCGATTGAAGGAATAAAATAGAAATTAATTTTTTAAAAAAGTTCTGCAGCTGAGCTGGTGGACTGAGAATTGATGTCTGCAGCAGAATAAGTTTTTTTTTTTGAGGAACTGGGGATTGAACCCAGGCCCTTGCACTGCGCTTATTCCACCGAGCCATCTCCCCAGGCCCTGAAGCAGAATAAATTATAAATAAGGTTCTTTTTTTTTTCCAGTACTGGGGATTGAACTCAGGACCCTGTGCTTGCCAGGCAAACATTTATTCTGCTGAGCTATCTCCCCAGGCCCCTAGTTATAATTTCCATCTATACCCCTGCCTCTATTCTGGCCCTCTGCTGTCCTTCACATGAGGATTTTGTGAATAAGGAAGCGGGCAAGGACATTCTGAAAGAAGTGACCCAGGTGAAGCTATCCCCAGCCCCCAAAGTGTCACAATACCCTATAAATGGCAAAATTAAATTATCCATTATTCTACCTGTGGACACCTACTGCCTTAAATATTTTTTGTTTTGTTTTTTTATCTTTTTGAGACAGGGCCTCACTATGCAGTTCAGGCTGGTCTCAAACTCACAACAATCTTCCTGCCTCAGCCTCACGAGTGCTGGGATTACAGGCCTGCGCCACCAGGCCCGGCCATTTTTTTTTTTTTTTTTTTTTTTTTT
>PVKA01052664.1:0-11597 GCA_004027165.1 Ctenomys sociabilis
CTCCTCTTACTGAGAAAGGCTTGTATGAAAAGAATTACCAACAAAGTGAAAAGACAGCTTACAAATGGGGTAAAATTCTCAATTATCACACTGATAATTAGGGACCAAAATTTAAACATCCAGGCAAAAATGGGCATCTGAGATGAACACGCATATCAACATTTGATGAAATTATAGAATCGAATAAATACATGAAAAAATGCTTCATATCACTAGTCATCCATGAAGTGCAATTAAAACAACATTAAGACACTATGTCACTATAGAAATAATATCCATCACAAAGAAAGAAACCAACAACAAATGTTGGACAGGTTGTGTAGAAAAAGGAACCCCTCTCCACTGTTGTGAATTTAGACTAGTGCAACCAAAATGGAAATCAGTATGGAGATCCTTCAAAAATGTATGATGGGAAATAACAGTCAAGCAAGCTATCTCACTACTTGGAATGTTTCCAGAGGAAATGAAAACGCTATATCATAATGATATATGCATATGTAAGTTTATAGCAGCACAATTTGTGATACCCAAATGTTGGAAACAACAAAAAAGCCCACTATCATAGAAATAGATTAAAAACATTTGTGTTTTTATACAATGGAGTATTACTCAACTGTAAAGAACGATGAACTAGAAGCTTTTATATTTTAGTGAATGTCACTTGAAGATATATTTATAAGGGAAATACATCGTATTTGTATGCATAAATATTGTATTGTCTCCACCATGTAAGAACTGAAAAGAAGAAATAAAAACAGAAACACAATTAACGGAAAGTGAGAATTTAAGGACTAGACAACAAAGAGAGGGCAAGGACAAATGCTAGGAAACATGACAGCGGAAAATACATATTTATATGAACAAGATGGTTAAGGCAATGAACCTAAGAATCTTTAGCAGATTGTGAAACCAGTCGTTAATTGGTAGGATTCTCAACCTGACTAACTATATCGTTTGATACCTGAGAACTAGGCAACTGGACTGAAGATAGCAATGTGTAATACCAGGGTCATTGAAGTCTCAAGACATAAACAAACATGTAATGTAACAACCTGCATTCAGTGGTGTCCCATATTTCCTGATCAAGAAGATCACTGAGATAAGAAAAAAATGTTCAATGGTGAAGTGTGTCTCAGGAGAGTCACATAGAGAGACATCATTCTCTCAGGCTTTAACAGAAGACCAATGGTTCAAGCAGTAGCTTTGACTCATCCACATTGCTGACAATGAAAAAGGATCTAAAACTGCTCTACAGGATTTTAGGGTGAATCCTGAGGGGATTAGACTGACATTTTCAGAAATAAAAGTTAAATATTTTTGTTATATAAGTTTTGATTTATCTTTATGTTAACCATGCAGAAGGAAAGTAGAAAACGTGGTATCAAAGTGAAGTCATATTAATATACTGAGGTATAGAGGCTCAAGTCAACCACTTTTGACATTGCCAGTCATGTGGATAACCCACTATTGTAATAGTCTACAGGACTATATTGGATTAATTTGCTTAATTCTTGTACCTACACAATATGAATGAAAATGGAATACTTTCTCTGAGCTCAGTAATAGAAAAAATTTGAAATAACTGTGCTTAGAAAAGATATCATGTCTGCATCTTGCACTATGTATAACTACTACAAAGACAACAATCTGCACTCTATTAATTATTGAAACTGTCCCAATAACCTGCTTTGAAGCTGTCTCATTGCTATTTCTAGCGCAATAAAATGTAAAAAGAAGATGAGTGAAAGGAGGAAATTTGGTAAAAAAGGTTTTCTGATAGTTCACACATGTGTATGTCCATGATGTCATAGATAATTCTACTAATAATCATCAGATGTCATCATTGTTTTTAATAGTAGAAAAAGTATAGCATTTTGACTTTCAGTAAACTTCTATGATGCTACCTACAATCTAAGCTAGTACATCCAGAATGGCAATGTGTAATACGAATCTATAGTTGAATACCTCTCACCTTGTTTTTCTAACTGTCCACGAGTAGTAATATCCTATCAATTACTATTATATTGTCTTTAAAATAAAACTACAAAAAAGCTTCAAAAGGAAGCATTAATATTCAATATTTCTGTCAAATCTAGCATCAAAGTCACTACAAATCTGGACAACAGCTTTGATAATAAAAATGGGTAATGTAGCAACAATTATTAATTTATTAAACTTTTTAAATTAGTTTATCTTGCAAGAGACAGCTTCAAAACAGATTCATAAGAAAGTTGCAATAATTAATGCATTACATATTGTTGTCTTTGTAGTAGTTATTTATAGCAAAGGATGCAAACATGTTATCCTGTCCAAACACTGTTAAGATAAATATTTCATCTCATTAAATTAGGAGAAAGTAGCTATATATCTATCCTAACAATTTTATATATATAGATTCAAAATGGTCAACATTTATATCACCTTTTTGTTTACATTTGCCAGAAATGTGTGTTAAGCTGACATCCAAATATTGTAGATGCATGAATTTAGGAAAATATTCCAATGTAGTCCAGTAGTCCACAATAGTCATGGGTTATCCACAGGACTGGCAATGTCCGAATCTCATTGCTTGAGCCTTCCAAAGCTCAACATATTAACATGGTTTCACTTTTCATACCTCCTTTCTATACTTTTCTGCTGGATGCATAAGACCAGGATAAAACAAGACATGATACGAACAAATGTAACTTTTCTATCTGAACAATTCAATTAAGTCCCTTCAGGACTTATCCTGAAACTGTGTACCCTATTTTGTAGATCCTAAATTGGCATCAGCCATGTGGTTGAATCATGGCCAATGTCTCACAAGTATGCTCTCTGTGAAAACCAGAGTGAATGTTTTCTGTCCATGTGACTCTCTTTAGGCACACATTAAATCATCGATCACATTCCTCTGTGAATCCACAATCTCAGTGATGTGAAAATATGGGACACAACTGAGTTACACGGTGTTACAGTACAGGTTCTGCTATGTCCTGAGTCCTCACTGACTTTTAAAGGCTATGGACAAAATATTGGCTATCCATGCAGTCCTTCTTCTTATATAATTTTCGTTCTGCAAAATTATGTTATTAATCCTCTATGAGAGAAGGCTATTGTTGGCCTGCAACTTGTGCAGGTGGGTTTATCCTCAAGATCTGTCTGAATATCAGGTATCTCAGGCATAAGGAAGAGCATGTATTTTTCATCAAGTATGCATATATTAACTTTAAGTTTCTACCAAATGTGGAAAAAATTAAAAAACAAGAAATATCTCTAAAATATGACTGAATATTTACATGTTTTTAAGCACTAATCTAGAAATCCAACCATATAAATCAATGTAGCACGACAGATCTGCAACATTATTTCTTTGTTATTTTTATAGTTTATTACCCTTTAAAAAAACCTTTTACTTTGAGATACACTCTGGCCATATTTAGTATGTCATGAAAAGCAGTACGTATTTATAAGACCAGAAAGACAGGCATTTGAAGCATGACCCCAAAATGACACATTGGTATCTTTGGTGCAGTAGCTCCGTTCAGAAGTATCAGCATACATAGTTAGTCAGAGTGGGTATCCCACCAAATAACTGCTAGTTTCAACAATCTGCTGATAGTTCTCTGGATCATTGCCTTACCCATTTGTACATATAAATGTGTGGATTTGTCCCTGTTGTGTTTCCTAGCTTTTCTCCTTGCCCTTTTTTCATTGTCTATTCTTAAGTTTTCTCTTTCCTTTTAATTGTGTTATAACTTTCTATTTATATTTGGTTAATTTAAATTATGAGTATAACTTCAAGTGGCATCCAATTAAATATGAAGGCTTCAAGTTTATCATTCTTTACAGCTGAGTAATATTTAATTGTATAAAAATGCCACATTTTTTCATCCATTCTTCAGGTGATGGGCATCTTGGTTGCTTCCAAGATACGGCTATCACAAATTGTGCTGTTATAAATATTCATACACATATATCAATACAATATGACATTTTCAGTTCCTCCAGGAAAATTCCCAGTAGAGGGATAGCAGGTTTGACTTAGATTTCCAGTTCCAATGTTTTAAGAAGTCTCCACACTGACTTCCACAATCGTTGTCCCAGTCTACATTCCCACCATCTGTGTAGAAGGATGCATTTATTCCTACAGCCTCTTCAAAACATTTGTTATTAGTTGGTTTGTTAATGATAGCCCTTCATTCTGGGCTGACATGGTGTCTCAGTGTTGTTTTTATTTCAGTTCGCGAGTGGATAGTGATATATATTTATGCTCTTTAATTTCATCTTCTGAGATGTGTGTGTTCATTTCAGATGCCCATTTCTGGATTGGGTCTTCAAATGTTGGGTCATAATGTTTTTAGTTCTTTATGTATACTAGAGACCAGACCTTCATCTGAATGCCTATTTGTCAACAATTTATGTAATTTGTGAGTTGGCTTTTGACTTTGTTGGTAATTTCTTTTGACATACAGAAACTTCTCAATCAGAGGACATACTACTTTTCAATTTTTCAAGTGTTTCCTGTGCAATTTCATTTTTGTTCAGGAACACTTTGCCTACTCCTATGTCTTCAAAATTCCTCCCACTCTCTCTTCCAGGAGATTGAGTGTTTCTATTTCAATGTTTAGAACTTTAATCCATTTTTACTTTAGCTAAGGATATTGTTCCAAACTCTGGTTCACTTTTGCAACTTCTTTCCCAATTTTTGTCTGGTTGAACTATCTTTTTGGGGTAAAGATGTTAAAGTTTCCTGTTAATACTGTGGTAATGGATATTAGATTTTTCATGTCCATTAAGATTTGTCTTACATATTTGAGTGCTCACAAGTTTGCTGCGATTACATTTATGAGTGCTACATCTTCCTCCAGTATTTTCCCCAAACCAGTGTGTATTGTACTTCTTTATTTCATTTGATCATTCTTGGTTTGAAGTTGAGACTCTCTGAGAACAGGATTCGTACCCCTGCTTTTTGTTGAGTTGCTGGGTCATGTACTAATGTTTTCCATCTTTTGACTTTCACCCTATGAATTTCTTTTTGATTTAAGTGTGTTTCCTGTATACAGAATATTATTATATTGTGCTTCCTAATCCACTGTGTCAGTCGATTTCCTTTAATGTGTAAATTGAGTCCACTTATATTGGTGGTTATGATTGAGATGTAATGAATTACTCTCCACATGTTATTTACCTGTTGTTGTTTATTCCTTTTTCTCCTGTGTTTAATTGTTTGCCCTATTTAGTGGATTCCTTCTGTTCTCGTTCCTGCATCCTAGTTGATTTTAAGAGATCTTTTGTATCTTTTCTCTAGGTGCCATGACATCTGGTAGATCTGAAACTCGCACTTTGCTTTCACTCAAATGGATTTTCAAGCCTGTGATTGAAATTTTAAGTTCCTGTATATCTCTTTAACTCTTCTTCTCTACTTCATTTCTATGTCGCTTATTCAAGGAATTTATCATATTTCTAATCTCTATTTTTCTATCAGTGTCTTCTTGAGAAGCAGTTATTAATTCTTTTACTTCAGAGTTTATTTCTGATTGGATTTCCTCTATAAGTGTCTGCATTTAATTCTTTCTTTCAGGTGCTCTTAATTGATAGTTTTCTTTTTTTTATTTCAGATATTGATTCTTGTGTGAGTTACTCTACACCTTTCTTTTGTTGTTTCTGTACTTCAGATGCTATTAATTCAGACATTTCAGCTGTGCTACTGTCCTCTGCCCTTGTTCTGGGTGAGCTTAGGGCCTCCAGCAGCATTTTGCTCCTTCTCTTTGTCATTGTGTATAACACTGACTATGGAATTTGGTATAGAGCTTTAGCGCAGTTGTAATGTTAGCACTTACTAAAATACAGGTGCTGGTATACCAAATTCTAGTTCATGTAGTTTGCATGTCTGGGTCTGGATATCATGCTCATCTCCTTGCTGCTGCTGCCCTTGGACATGAGCCTGATTTGCCGTTCTGGGAAGATGTACTACTCTTGGATTAGCTGCGTAGTTTTGGCTTTAGTCTCACTGCAGGCACTTCAGCTGCAGGGTTTCATCCCAGGCCTGTATGTTAGGCCTAGGCTTGTTCTGGAAGAGCAATGGGGTGTGGAAGGAGAGCACAGAAGGTCTCCCACACACTCACCGGGCCTGGGCTTGGGTGGGTTTGGAGGGTTCGCAAGAGCTTTCTAACGTCTCACTCACAGGGAGGGCTTGAGCTGGCTGTTGAGGTTTGGGGAATGTCCAGAGAATGCAGGGAAATGATCTCTTTTGGCAGGCCTGGGCTAAGTTCGTCAGCGCAGGAGAATACAGATACTCTTGCAAACTCTCCCAAGTCCTAGGTTTGAGCTGATCTTGAGAGGTTCTGAAAAGGCTGTCCTGAGAGCAAGGTGGAAATTCTCACTCACAGGGCTGGCTTGGATTGACTCTGGAGAGTCAGGGGACGTCAAAATAATGCAAAGAAAGATAGCTGTTGCACAGCTGGCCTTATGCTGGGTTTGGAGAGTGCAGGAGATCACAGAAACTCTCCCACACATTCGCAGGGTTTGGAATTGCATGGATCTCTAATGTGTTAGTCCTGATATGAAAATATGAAAAATATGTACTCTAGTATATAACCCTGTTTCTGTCTTTTCATCTTCCATTTGTTTTGACCCTTCCTTTTACTCCTCAAAAAATATTTTAAAAATATAGAAATAAAAGTTCAATTCAATGAAACCTAAACTACTCTGAAAAAAGAGATCTTAGAATTTTTCAGAAATTGAAAATATACTCCGTGCTCCTGGATGGGCAGAACCACCCTTGTGCACATGGCCTTCCTCCCGTAATTTTTATAAATATTTAAAGCAATTCATATCAAATATGACCAACATAAATCACAGATCTTGGGAATTGATTCCTGCAATTCATTTGAAAACAGAGAAAATATGGAGTATCAAAGGCAATCCTGGGCACAAACATAAGGCAGGAAGCTTTAAAACTGCTGACTCCAAATTATACTACAAAGCTATTGTCCCAAAATCAGCATGATGTTGGCATCTAAATAGACCTAGGATCCCTGGAATAGATTAGAAGATGCAGAAACTTCTGCAAATACACTCAGCCAACTTACCTTTGACAAAGTAGCCAAATATGCTTACTTGAAGGAACATAGGCTCTTTAACAAATGCTGCTGGAAACACTGGCTCTCTCCATGGCAAAAATAAAACATCATCAAGATCCATCTCCATACACCAAGGAAATGTGAAAATTAATTAAATATGTGAACATTAAAAGAGAAACACTAAATGTCCTGGAAGAGGAAAATGAAGGAACCCTTGAAGACGGAGTTGTTGACAAAGATTTCATGAAAAAGAAATTCAAACTGTGACATTCTCTTCTTGAGAAGTATTTGCACCTTAATACAAATTACGAACAATGTGAAAAGACAACCAACGAATTTGGAAAAAATTACTAAGGACTCAGATGAAGGTCTGGCGGTAGAATGTGTAAAGAACTAAAAATGTCAGGTCCACAAAATTTAAAGATCCAATCCAGACATGGGCATCCAATATGAACACAAGCTTCTCAGAGGATGAAATTATAGAAGCAAATAAATATATGAAAAAATGCTCTATGTCACAACCATCCATGAAAAGCAAATTAAAAGAATACTGAGATATCATTTCACCCCCTATTAATAATGAAAACAATCAAAACATATTTTGGAGAGACTGCAGGAAATAAAGAACCCTTCTCCACTGGTGGTAGGAATGTAGATTTGTGCAAACATTATGGAAAGCAGTATGGAGATTCCTGAAAAATTAGGACTGTGAATCCCATTCAGAGCAGCTATCACTGTACTGGAAATTTTCCAACAGGAAGTGAAAATGTCATATCATAGTGATGTATGGTTATCTATGTTTATAGCAGAACAATTTGTGAAAGCCATATCTCAAAACAAACAAGATGCTGCCACCTGAAGAATGATGAAAATGGCGTGGTACTTGTATACAATGGAGTATTACCCATCTATGAAGAATGATAAACTCGAAGTCTTTGTATTTAAGTGGATGACACATGAAGATATGCTCATAGGTAAAATATATCAAACACACATATGTAATTATCTTTTAGTCTCCCTAGTGTAACAGCTCATCAGGTGAAATAAATCTAGATAGGTATAACACAATGAAAAGGAAATCAGTTACTTACAGTTTCAATAAGGAAGTGGTGTATGGAGAAAAGCTGGAAAACACGAGAGAAGCAAAGCCATATATTTATGTGCAAAACATGCTTGAGGCAATGATCTTTCAAATCTTCAGCAGGTTTTTGAAACTAGCAGTTAATTGGTAGGATTCACACCCTTACTAACTATATGTGCAGATACTGGTGAAAGAAGGATCAGTACTGAAGATAGGAGTGTGTAATACTAGATTCAGGCTTAGCATGTCTGTAATTTTTGACTTCTGCATAAGCAGTGTTTGTCATTTCATGCCATACTGTCAAGTAAATTTTTTAAGAAGGACAATATATGAAATCAAGAGGAAAAAAAATATCATAGAGCTCTCCTGTAACAGTGCTGTGTATGGTTAGATTTCTAAATTTCTCTTTAAAACTATGCAACTGTTTATTCATCTTTTAAAAATTTTTCTACAGTTTTTAATTTTTTTAAATGTTTTCCGGTCTTAAATTTTCGCACATCAATATTTTATAGAATATACCTGTTTTATGCCTTGTCTAATATATTTGATATTGAGAAAAAGTCAGGATAGGCTCAGCTGCCTGTACTCTAGGGCAATAATAATGAGCTTCTCTTCTGGAGGTTTAGTAACTTGGTTTCTGGACCAAAAACTAGAGAAAAAGAGGAGATGGAAGAATAGGTAACATTTTGCCCCTAGACTTTCAAAGTCTGATGATTCAGGACAAAGGAGAAGCTGTACTGCAATATCCTATAACGATTTCTGTTCCAAATTCACTGATCAAGGAGATCATGGGACCAAAAAGGAAAAGGATTGATGATGGAGAGTATGCTTCAGGAGAGTCACATGTAGAGAAGTCATTCTTTCAGGCTTTCACAGAGAGCAAATTGGTCAGGAAAGGGCCATGATGCATCCACATGGCTTACAATATCAAAGGATCTACAAATTGTGATGCAGGGTTTCAGGGTAAATACTGAGGGGATTTGAAAGGCCTTTTCAGAAAAAAAGTTATACTTCTCATTATAAAGGTCTTGCTTTAACGTATTTTTAATTATCCAGCAGAAAATATAAAAAGAGGTATACAGAGGGGAGCCCTATTAATATGATGATTTTAAAAATGCTCAAGTCAACACGTCTGACTTTGCAATCCTACAGATAACCCTCTGCAATTATGGACTACTGGTCTATATCGACATATTTTGCTGAAATCACATATCTACACTACTTAAGTCACAATGTGACTTAAAGAGAGTCACCCATCTCTGACAAAATTAAACAAAAAGTGGGAAAACACATGATGAACAATTTTTATCTGTATATACAAAATATTTACGATACATACACAAGGTCATTCTCTTAATTCAATGAATACGAAGATGTGTATAATAGTTTTTGTGGATAGAATTTCATGTCTGTGTCTTGTAGAATGAATAACCACCAAGAAGACAACAGTATGCAATGTATTAATTACTGAAACTATCCTGCTAATTGGTTTTCAATTTTTCTCATTATGATTTAATTTTCAATAAAATTATTAAGAAATGTAAATCTTAGGATCAATGCGATTGATGAGAAGTTGCAGGTGCAAATACGGTCAAACTCAGCCACATTAGACTTGACATGGGGGCCTAATTATTGGACTTTGAGATAGGGAGCCTCTTTGACTAATGTTGCTTGAAATATTGGCTCTGTATGTGCCAAAACAAAAACCTGACTGAGGACTATCACCATGCAGTGCATTGATATCAAAATGGATTAAAGATCTATACATTAAAACAGAAACATTAATATCTAGAAAGAGATAGTAGGATAAAATCTTGAAGACATAGAAATAGGAGAAGAGTTCATAAACCAAAGTCGAACTACACCGGACATATTTTCAAAAAATAATAAATTGGAAAACCTCTTATTGAGAAATTTTTGAACAACAAAAGAAATTACCCACAGAGTTAAGAGAAAACCTAAAAATTTGGAAAAAATTCCAAACCAATAAGCATACAGATCCAGATCTTCTACCTAGAATGTAGAAAGATATAAAAAAAGTTAGCGCACCAACATTTGAAGACCAAAACAAAAAATGGCATCCGAATGAACACACACTTTTCAGACAAAGAAATTCTAGAAGTAAATAAATACATGAATGAATGCTCCATTTCACTAGCCATCCATGAAATGTAAAATATAAGAACACTGAGATATCTTCTCAAAAGACAAACATTGACTATCAGAAAGAAATTCACAAACAATCAATGCTGGAGCATCTGTGGATGCTTCTCTACTTCTAGTGGAAATTTAGACTCATGCAACAATCATACAAATCACTAGAAAGACTCCTCAAAATTCAGGACTGGAAATCCCATTCACACCAGCTGTCTCCATTGTGGGAATTTTCTCGGAATTAGTGAAAATACTACATAATACTGATACATTTGCAACTATGTTCAAAGCAGTACAATTTGTGATGGTCATGTCCTGGAAACAACCAACAGGCCGATCCTCCAAGGAGTGGATAAAAAAGACTTGGTGTTTTTATACAGTGCAGTCTTACTCAGCAATAAAAAGTGTTCATACATAAGTGGGTATAACTTAAGGATATACTCATAAGTGAAATAAATCAGATCAACATGTATAAATACAGTATAGTTTCCTTACTGAGAGATCTCATATGAAGAAATAAAAATTAAAGGGTATATTACAGTGAAATGGGAACTGAGAATTTAAGGATGAAACAATGAAGAGAGAGCAAGGAAATAAGTTAGGAAATACGGCAGAAACAATATCAAACATTTATATAAACAAGATGGCTAACACAATTGTAATCTTGTTTAAGTTTGTGTAAATAGTGGTTAATTGGTAGAACTCTCACTCTGATTGGTGTCTGTGAACTAAACAAGTACTTCAGGAAAGCCATGTGTAATACTTGCTTGAAATACCTACATTTTTGTCTTCTAAATGTGACTGATTTTACTGTCATAGCAGTTACTGTTGTGCTCTCTTTAATGTAAATATTAGTTGAAAAGTGGTAAAAAAAAAGAAACCAGAAAAACCCGCAAATCCTAACTAATAAGCAATCAGACAGAGGTCTACTGTCTAGAATTTATAAAGAAATAAGATATAACAGGGCCCTCAAATTTAAAGACCCAATTCAGAAATGGGCATCTGAGATGAATACACACTTCTCAGAGGACAAAATTAAAGAAGCGAACAAATATATGAAAAAATGCTCCACATCGCTAGCCATTCGTGAAATGCAAATAAAACAACACTGAGATACCATCTCACTCCAGAAAGAATGGCTATCATAAGGAAATCAACCAACAACAAATGTTGGAGAGGTTGTGGGGAAAAGGGAACACTTCTCCACTGCTGGTGGGAATGTAGACTAGTACAACCATTGTGGAGGTCAGTATGGAGACTCCTCAAAAGAATAGGACTAGAAATCCCATTCAAGCCAG
>PVKA01052665.1:0-11592 GCA_004027165.1 Ctenomys sociabilis
TGTCTTTTTGAGGCAGGGTCTCACTATGCAGCTCAGGCTGGCCTTAAGGTCACTTTGTAGCTCAGGCTGATCTTGAACTCACAACAATCCTCCTGCCTCAGCCTCCCGAGTGCTGGGATTACAGGCCTGCATTTGAACGGAGGAGCCCTGAGCTCAGCAGGGTGGGGGTGGTGAGAGGGCGGGTACAGGGCTAGGACTGAGTTCTGAATTTTGATGATCAGATCCCCACAAATCAAGAAACTCCACTGTTTCCGTACACACATGACACCTCTTCCATGGACTCTGGCACGTAGAAGTAATGTCCCAAAATAGCCTTTGAGGAATCCCAAGCCCCACTGTTTTATTTGGAAGGTAAGGTCACTAGATTTATGTGTCACCCATAAATACTTGGATGAGCGTTTGAGGGCCTGAGGATCTGCTACTTCCGGCTGATAGCATTAGACCCCTTGGAAGCGTCCCATGTCCTAATGTGCCAGAAGATTTAGAATTTTAAACAAGTCATGGAAATAAACAGGTGCTCAGTGCAGTTAAAAATAACCACCCTGGGAAGTAAAATTGGGGCGACACCAAGGAGTGAAGGCGGGGAAGTCAGGGCTCTAGGGAAAGGTCTAGGCAGAGGGGAGAAGGCAAACTGGGGAAAGAAAGTCCTGCCTTTTGCCCTCCTCTTAGCCAGGAGTGGTTTTGTTTTCTCAGGATCATCAGTAGTGTTGGCCTGATGACACCTTCTCCACTGAAATGTGTCCTAGCCTCAGCCCCCGCCACCATCTGACACAGGTTTCCACCTAGAGGTGGCCCCCCCACTGTGTGTGGATGGGGAGTGGGTAGCCCCCGTCTGGTCCTCGTGGGGTGTCCCCACCACTGTCCTCAGCCCCCTGATTTAGCCACTGAGCCACTGAGGAGTGATGAGAAGGGTGAGGGATGACCGGAGTGCAGGCCTTCCAGCCCCATTAATCCTCCTCCCGCAGAGCCTCAGCACATCCTGCACGCCCTGCTGCACTTCCTGTGCAGTGAGAGATGGCGGCTGTCAGCACGTGAAGGATGGCGGGAGGCAAGGGGGGTAAACACAGCTTGTTACTACCAGATTTGATTACCTTTACTGGGTGCTGCCCAAAGACACATGGCTGGGGGCCTCTCAGTCCCTGGAGGGCAGAGACAGTCTTAGTCACAAGCAGCCGGGACCCAGGAAGAGTAGTTACAGGACGCCCCGAACTGTTCTCACAAACCTGATGTGGGCAGACAGGACTAATTGTGTTATCTGAAGTTTTTCTCATTTGTTGTTTTGAAAAAGTGAGAGAACATTCTAGAATGGGTCTGTATCTTAACCTGGTGATGATAGATATAAATATATATAAAAATTATATATTTAAATGCAGTGCATTTAAGCCGGGCGTGGTGGCGCATGCCTGTAATCCCAGCACTTTGGGAGGCTGAGGCAGGAGGATTGTTGTGAGTTCAAGACCAGCTTGAGCTACAAAGTGAGCCTAAGGCCAGCCTGAACTGCATAGTGAGACCCTGTCTCAAAAAAAAAAAAAAAAAAATGCAGTGCATTTAAACACTATGTATATAATTTTTCGAAAAAAGTCTGAACGGAAGTACCTCAGCAACCTTTGAGTATCTTTTTTTTTTTTTTTTTTCCTCTTTTTTTGTGGAACCAGGAATTGAACTCAGGCCCTTGTGCTTGCCAGGGAAGCACTTATCCCACTGAGCCATCTCCCCAGCCCACCTTTGAGTATCTTAGCTTTCACCATACGCGAAGCTAGCTGTTCCATGGCCCTAGGTCTTGAAACCCTGACTTGATTCAGTGTCCACACTTAAAACACAGCCATCTGTGAAGCAATAAGGACAAGTCTCTTCCTAGTCCTAACCTGAAAAGTACTTGCTATGTGTCCCACAGCAAAGTCTGTCCATCCCTCTCCTGTTGAGCGAGATAGTCAAGACATAGAGGTCAAGCTGGCCAGGCATGAAGTCACTGCTCTGCCATGTCCTAGACTCGGCCCTTGGGGAAACTGTGGCCCTCTCAGAGCTCCGTGTCCTCTCCTGAGAATTGGGTAAACACTTCTGAAAACTGCATCAGCAGAGCCCCTACGAAGTGCTTGATCCAGTGCCTGGAACCCAGCAAGCTATCGATAAATGTTAGAGATCCCGCTGCTGCTGCTGACGCTGATTGCCACTGTCACCCCCATAACTAAACTGTGCCAGGTCCGAAGGAATTCAGGAAGGCCCAGGCCCTCGCCGGTGACAGAGCCTTGTAGGTACCTTGACGATTGCGCCAACAAACGCCTCTCACATGACCCAACTTTTCCTACAGTTGGGCTGGCTCCCGGGTGCAGAGGCCCCCTCTCTGGCTTGGCAAGATTATTTGGCTTGAGCTCCGCTGGTTCTCAGAGCAGAAGCGTGGTTGAGTTGGCCAGCAGTGTACCCATGTCGAAGCAGCTGTGGCGAACATCTGGCTCTGATTATCTGGCTGGGAATGGCCGGGGGGTGGGAGCACCATGATTTATAGATTGCTCCTTTGGCTGTAAATCCCATCTGTAATTGTGACTTCTCTGTCCCTAATTGTTTGCAGAAAAGAGAGGAGCTCAATGGCTTACAATCCCTGGCAGAGCCCTCGGCTGCTGGGGAGGGGGGTGAGGCTTGTTGCTAGGACACGGTCCTCTTTGTTTTGGTCCCTGCTCAGCAGAGTTTTAAGACCCTGTATACATTTCTCTGTATTGTTAATGTAATTTGTTCAGGCAGTGAACAGCCAAGTTCAGCTGAAGGAATCTGATACTCATAACAGAAACACCAGAGGCCAGGTTTTGTGGTCAAATTAGGGTTTTGAGGCCTCAGAAGAGAATGAAATGTTGAACTACGCGAGGAGGACAGGCTGTCTTTCTCTTCCTGGGCTGACGCTGGCCCCAATTCAGCTTCGTAGAGAGGCATCCTAGGGGCACCAAGTTGAACACGTTCGGACTACGTTGGGTGGGGAGCAGGGCTGCCCATCTCTGAGAAAGGGGAGGTCGACTTTATCCGAAGGGATGAAAGGCGCCTGACAGTGTGAGCTCAGTTGGGCACTGCCAGCCAGGCCGGTCCTGCACCCCGGCTCCAGGCCTCCTTCTAACCCTTCCTCCACCCCTCAGATGACTTGACTGGCGGGGAAATAATAGTTGGGATCTGTTGGGAAGGTATGTGGCTGTACAAAATGCACTTTGCCCATTTCCGCTGCCCGTGAAGACCCAGCAGACCCCTTGCCGTCTGGGAACCCCACACCCTGCTGTGCTCAGAGTCCCAAACATCTTCCGGAGAGTGGCTAATGCTCCTCAGTTCACTCAGTTCATCCTACCCTCTTCCTTTTGCTACAGAAAGTAAAATAAAAACCAACATACCAGCCCACAGCATTTTCCATGCTTTGTTTGCTTCCAGAATGCATATACATGTCGTGAAATTAATCAGACCAACCTTATTAACCGCCCCCCCCGTGCATCCGTCCTTCCATTTAACGGTCACCACACCCCCTCTGTGGGTTTTGAGGGATGTGATCGGCTCCGTTCCTTGCAAAGTTTAAAAAGTACAAGAACAATTAAGAAAAGAAGTCCTTACAGTTCTGCGGGAGGGCCCAAGAAAGCAGCAGCCCCCCCCCCCCCAGTTCTGCAGGAGCGGGAGAGGCCTCCCGGAGATAGTAGTTGCTGGAGGGCACAAGCAGGCCTGTGGCACTGCATGGATCTTAGTGGCCTTCCATCCCAGCCCTGAGAAGCTTCTGGGGCTGGGGAGCAAGTTGCCTTATTTAATGACCCCAGCAGGCTGACCATTTCCCAACAGTCTCAGAGGCAGAGCCACCTTCAGTTCAGAAGGCGAATCCACTGTGTGCTCACTGATGGGGTCACTTACAACCAGCCTGGGCGCTGTGAACCCGGCATCCAGTGGTCCAGGTCCCTCAGAGATTCCAGCAAGCAAGCCGGGAACTGCCTCATCTTGAGCATCGCCAATAGGTAGCCGAGGATGAGACAGAAGCAGATCCGTCAGTCATGCCGACTTCCACCCAGAGCACCCCGAGAAGCTCGGCTGGCTGTGTCTGCACGGTGAGGGTGGCCCAGAAGCATTCACGAAAGAAAGGGCGTTGAGGTCGTGCACTCCGGTTCCACAACCCTTGTTTAACACCGAGTCCAAAGGAGGGGTGATGTGCGCTGCTTGTACAGGGTGTGGGGCCCTTGCGGGGCTGCACATTGACGAGCTCAGCCTGGGTTCTAGAGCCGCACAAACCCTGCCATCCTCAGCAACCTGCTCAGCACCTCACTCCTCACTGCGCCCGGCCACAGGGGAGGTGCTTTGTTTGGTGGGAATTTCTCGACACTCTTGCTCACCACCAAATTGCATGTTCCTTGCCTCTGATTCACTCTTCTACCCTGAGCCTATGCCCTGTGTTCATGTTAAATCAGCACTAGTCTATGTTATAGTGGTTGTTTTCCTTCTTTGTGTCTCACATTAGACACTGAGTTCCGTATCAGAGAGAGTACCCTCCTCTCCCCATGTCTAAAGTACTTGGAGGGTGTTTACCATGCAGCTATGGGGGACATGTTCTTGTGTGTGTGTCTTTTATCCCTTAAGAAATAGGGTTTTGAGCCGGGCATGGTGGCGCATGCCTGTAATCCCAGCACTCAGGAGGCTGAGGCAGGAGGATTGTTGTGAGTTCGAGACCAGGCTGAGCTACAAAGTGAGCTCAAGGCCAGCCTGAACTGCATAGTGAGACCCTGTCTCAAAAAAAGACAAAAAGAGAGAGAGAGAGAGAGAGAGAGAGAGAGAGAGAGAGAGAGAGAGAGAGAGAGAGAGAGAGAAAGAAATAGGATTTTCAGCTAGGCAGGCTGACATGTACCTGTAATCCCAGTGACTTGGGAGGCTGAGGCAGGAGGATGCAAGTTGATGGTCCGCTTGGCATCTTAGCAGGACCTGTCTTAAAATAAAAAACTCGAGATATAGCTCAGTGTTAAAAAGCATGCCTAGCATGGTGAGACATTTAGTTTGATATCTAGCATGGAGAAAGGAAGGAGGAGAGGGCGGAAGGAGAGATCTGATTTTCAGAGCACTAAAAGTGCCCTACACTTTTTAACTTCTGGTGGTGTCAAGCATCTGTATTAAAATTAAGAGCTAAGAAATGTTTAATTAAAATAAGTTTCTTTGCAGACGTGGTGACACCTGCCTATAACCCTAGCACTCAGGAGGCTGAGGCAGGAGGATCACCACAAGTTCAAGGCTAGCCTGCACCGCAAAGTGGAGACCCTGTCTTTAAAAATACAAGAGGAGCTGGGCGTGGTGGCGCAGGCCTGTAATCCCAGCACTTGGGAGGCTGAGGCAGGAGGATTGTTGTGAGTTCAAGACCAGCCTGAGCTACAAAGTGAGCTTAAGTCCAGTCTGAACTGCATACTGAGACCCTGTCTCAAAAAGACAAAAAAAAAAAAAAAAAAAAAAAACAAGAGGATTCTTTGCATTGAAAAAAATTGTTCAGTCTTTTTTGTTCATGGTTTCACTTTTTAATGTATAGGAAAGAATCCTGGAGCTTACAGAACTTAGAGGTCTGATTTAGGGACAGTAGTTGGTTTTCCTAAGTAACTTTTTATTAGTGTCTATTGATTTCACAAATTACTAGGGTTAAATGCTTATATTTTGATCGTATCTATCTCCTATTGCCCTCCATACCCCACCCATTTCCTTCCACAGCCTGATAATAGGTTCCCATCCGCTCTCCCCTCATCTCTGCTAGAGTTCACACATTTAGGAGAACATGAAATACTTATCTTTCTGAGTCTGGTTTATTTCATTTAACATGATGACCTCTGGTTTCATCCGTGTTCCTGTAAGTATCTTAATTTTGTCCTTCTTTTACAGCTAAATGGTAAATACACCGGTGTTTCTGCCCCATTTTCTTTCTCCATTCATCTGCTGGTCAGCACCCAGGATGGTTCCGCATCTTGACTATTGTGAGCTCTGCCTTCATAACCACGGGCATACTGTTATTACTGCAGTGTGCTGACTCTAATTTCTATATGTATATTCCAAGGAGTAGCGTAGCTAGACCAAACTCAAGTTTGGGGTTTTCTGAGGGGCCTCCATACATACTTCCATAGGGGTTGTTTTCAGTCAAATACCCACCAACAGTGTAGAGGGGCACACACACACACACACACACACACACACACACACACACACACACACACACACACACACACACACCCGGTCCTCACTGGCAAAAACATTTTTTCATATACTTATTGGCCATTTGTTCTTCTTCAGAGAAATGTCACATTTTGCCCATTTATTGATTGGACTGGGTGTGTGTGTGCGTGTATGTGTGTCTGTGTTTGTTTGTGTGTGTTGGTACTGGGGATCAAACTCAGGACCTTGCTCTTGCCAGACAGGTACTTGAGCCACTGAGCTATTCCCCCTCACCTGTTTTTTTTTCCTTGTCTTTTTGAGACAGGGTCTTGCTATGAGGTTCACACTGGCCTTGAACTCACTCTGTAGCCCAGGCTGAACTCCGCACCATCCTTCAGCTTGGGCTTCTCAAGTGTTGGGATGACAGGCATGTACCACCACATGCGGCTGTTCTCTAAGATCTTGATGTTTTTGTGTATTCTAGATATACAATAAGTCCTCTGCTAGAGGAGGGGTCAGCAAAGGTTTTATTCATTCTGTCGGCCATCTCTTTGCTGTTGGTTGTTTTCCTTGCTATGTGGAAGCTTTTTAATTTGATGTAGTCTGCTTCATGATTCTTGCTATTATTTCCTATGCTGTGCGATCTTATTCAAGAAGTTTTTGCCTGTGCCTATGGTTTCCCCTCTGTTTTAACAGCTTACAAATTTTTTCTCTGATCCATTTTGAGTTGACCTTTTTGTCGGGGGAGTAGCAGAAATCTAACGCGAGGCCTCAGGTTTGCTGGGCAGACCCTGCACCACTGAGCTAAATCCTGCCTGGCCCTTGAATTGATTTTTGTGCCGACTAAGAGACAGAGATCTAGTTCCAATCTTCTCCATTTCGGATTTCAAGTTTTCGTAGGCCCGTTTGTTAAAAGGGCTATCTTTTTTTCCCAGGTGTGTTTTTGGCTCTTTGGTTAAGAATCTAATGGTTGTGGTCATATTTGCTTTTTTCCCCTGTGTCCTCTGTTCTATTCCATTGTTCCATGTGTCTTTTTTGTGCCAGCGCCATGCTATTTTTATTACTAGGGCTTTGTAGTATAATTTGAAAGCAGGTATTATGATGGCTCCAGTCTTATTTTTTTTGCTTAGGATTGCTTTGGCCATTCTGGGTCTTTTGTATTTCTGTATGAGTTTTAGGATTGTTATTTTTAGCTCTGTGAAGAATGTCATTGGAATTTTGATAGGCATTGCATTGAATTTTTAGATTATTTTCAGTTACTTTACTGTTCTAGCAAAGTTAGTTCGGCTGATCCATAAAAAACATGGGAGGCCTTTCCATCTTCCAGTGTCTCCTTCAATTTCTTCCGTGTTGCAGAATTTTCATCTTTTACTTAATTGGTTAGGTTGATCCCTGGGTATTTTATTATATTTATTATTATTTCTTCCTTGGCAAATTTATTATTGGTGTATAAAAAGGCTACTGATAGACCAGGCGTGGTGGCACAGAGCTGTAGTCCCAGCACTCAGGAGGCTGAGGCAGGAGAGCTATAAGTTCAAGGCCACCCTGAACTACATAGTGAAATCCTGTCTCAAAAAAATAAAAGAAAAAAGGCTAATGATTTTTTTTTTTAATGTTGATTTTTTTAATACTGACTAGATGGTTTCCATATGGGCCGGTCATCTGCAGATTAAAGAGTTCCTCTCCACCAGCAAAGAAAGAAACGTGAAGTAGTAATATTAAAGGGCACCTTGTGAGAGACGGCCGTAAGAGTTGCAGAACTGACTTCTAGTTTCAGAAAAGACTAAATATGTTACTCTCTATGTAAAAAAAAAAAGCAGGTTCTGAGAAATGGCAATGAAAAAAAAGACTTGCCAGAAACTAAAATTTGGGAATACAGATGTTGACAAGGATATAGGTTAATAAATAAGTTAGTATCACCACTTGATCATATTAAAGAGGCATACATCTCAGACCTGGCAAAATCTTACATGTGAATAAAAAGGACCTGAACAAGGATAATCCTTGCTGTTTTGTTTATATTAGCTTCAACTGGGAACAATATATGTAGTCATCAATATAAATGCATATATATAGTCATGTGGCAGAATACATAGAGTTAATCAGATCCACATGTATTAATATGAATAAATTCTGAAACTCTAATATTGACCGGAAAAACCAAGTTGCTAAAGAATGCCTAAAACATAATGCTACTCTTGTGTTTAAAACTCCCATGACGTCCATGTATGGCAGTGCATGCCTAGAACCCCAGCACTCAAGAGGCTGAGGCAGGAGAACAATCATGATTTTGAGACCGGCCTGGGCTGTTCCACGATCCTTGGGTTCTATCTCTAGCCCTGGAAGAAAAAACAAAACACAACTCCCAAGAGAACGTTAATTACATTTAGGAAAATGCTGGGTGCCCGGCACACCCAGGCTGAAGTATTTGAGGGCATGATGTCACGGAGTCCACAACTGACTTTCAGCTGGCTTAGCAGAGTAGGAATATGGACATGAACACACATACAGGGAAGCAGTGAATAGCGTCAAACCAGGAGCATCTTAATGATGACAAGTCTTATCGAAAGTTCTGTTTTTCTTACAACTTTCCTGTAGATTTGGGCTTTTCAAAATAAAAGTTAAGAGAACTGCAAATGAAGTGCATTGACTGTTTATAATACATAAGCGATAAAAATATGGAATCATGCGGAGGCCCGGTAGAAACAGCACCTTCTGGACAGAAGTAGACGAATGAATCTGGATGCATGATTACCAAAAGACCACCTTATTTCTTAAAACAAGAAGTAGGATGGGCTGGCGAGATAGCTCAGTGGACTGAAGCCTAAAAGGCCTGCTCAGGCAAGCTTAGACAAGCACACTGACCTTAGTTTCAATCCCCAGCACCACATGCCACACCAGCCCCACCCCCAGGGGAGGCCGGGCCAGCCACCAAAAAAAAAAAAATGAAGTGTGAAACTCACAAATCAGTATAGTCTGGGTAGTTATATATTTGCATTTCTGATTGTTTACTTTTTGAAAATATGTTTATGGTTCCATAAATAGATGATGGTTCATTGGTTCTGTACCCAAGTAAGTAAATGATTTCATTTTTAAGTTATAGGTTATTACCAGGCCGTAGTTTAGAGTGCCTCATTCTCTCAGTCACCCGCCAGCCACCTATGAGGTCCCTGTCACACGGCACGCAGGCTACTGCATTTTTTCATACAAAACAGTAGTGAACTGGGTGGCGAGGAAAGCAACAGCTCTTGGTCAGCCTCGGGGGCAGCAGCCCTTGGCCTCGCTGCTGTCATGAGGGCAGGGCACACGCAATGCCACCCTGGCCACACTAGGCCTGGCCGGGCATGCTGGGTCTCCCTCTCTCTCTCTCTCTCTCTCTCTCTCTCTCAAAGTAGCCTGCAGCCAGGCATCTGCTCTGGCTTGGGCTGGGGTTGGCTGAGGGGAGCAGGATATCACAGCTCAGCTCAGCTGGACAGCTGAGTTCTGGGATGGAGCCCGGAGACCTACAAAAAACCTACTTGTCCAAAACACAGTAATTTGCTGGGCCTGGTGGTGCATGCCTGTAATCCCAGCACTCGGTAGGCTGAGGCAGGAGGATTGTTGTGAGTTCAAGCCTGAGCTACAAAGTGAGCTTAAGGCCAGCCTGAACTGCATAGTCAGACCCTGTCTCAAAAAAGACAAAAAAAAAAAAAACAAAAAAAACCCCAGTAATTTGTACACCCCTGGTCGGAGAGAAACCAAGGATTCTAGGATGTGCTAGGGAAAGAAATCAACATCCAAACCCATGAAGTATTTTTATTCCCCACATTGTCATGGTGCTGTCTGCATAGTTATTCTGAGTCTGTCACATATATGTTTTAAAAGAAGGAAATGTGTACGGTGGTGTCGCGGAGAGCAAGGATTATTTGCAGTGGTAGAGAGGTGACAGTAAGGGAAGGTCAAGTGAGGCTGAGAAAAACAATCCTACGTTCAGTCCTGAAAGGAAGCTGGAAGAACTGATGTAGAGTTGCAGCACCTTACCTGAGCGATGAAACCTGTTTTCCACCTCTGTGGAACTGCCTAGGGACAGTGCAGCAGCACTGACCATCTCCAGGGCTTGGACTGTGTTCTCCAAACACCACTTTCCACTTAATGTCAAATAAAGCAAAACGGGGCTTCTGGGCGAAATAACTGATGTGATGGACAAGGGAACCTAGAATTTATTGTTATATAAGAAAACAGAAAAATGCTCACTGACCACTAGACGCTCCTCTGCGCTTCCGAGTACAGGACCAGCACTAGGAGGC
This sequence comes from Ctenomys sociabilis, assembly GCA_004027165.1. Classification (NCBI taxonomy): domain Eukaryota; kingdom Metazoa; phylum Chordata; class Mammalia; order Rodentia; family Ctenomyidae; genus Ctenomys; species Ctenomys sociabilis. Next base: position 10,413 of record PVKA01052665.1, read on the forward strand.
CGAGAGGACTCGGAGCCGGCCTCGGGAGCTCCTGAGCAGTGTGCCGTGTTTATTTTAAATGCTCACGTTCGCAGTGACGATAAAGTTCCCAACCAAATAAATAACAGCAAGCTTGTTTTAGAGGACAGCAGGGACTAAGTCTTACTGTCCATCCAGAAAAGTAAGAGGAGCTGTGTTTATCTAACCTGGGCCGCAGGCTGCCACTGGTGAGCTTCACTTTACAGAGCTAATCCAGCTAATAAATGAGGAAGGAACAGTCTTGCTCCCATTCCACCAGTAAGTAGCATTGAACTAGAATGTGGTCAGGCCTAAAGATCTAATTATTAGGCTCAGAAAAAAAATACACGGTTCAAAGTAACAAGTTAAGTGACACCATAGGGATGTTATTAGGAAAAGTGCAGATTGCAGAAAACTTCACAGGACCAATAGCCTGCTTTCCTCTACAGGAAAAGAGAAGAGGAGGAGGGAAAGAATGACCTCCAGAGATTTAGAGAATAAAAAAAAGATTAAAGGTTTTAAAAGACTGAAAACATATATTGGCTGGGCCGGTGAGATAGCTCAGTGGACTGAAGCTCCTGCTGAGGCAAGCTTAGGCAAGTGCAGGAACTGAGGTTCGATCCCTGTGCACCACATGTCATGCTGGCCGTGCCCCACGGCAGACTGAGCTGGCCAGAGTCCCGGCCTAGTGGCACACACCTGTAATCCTAGCACTGGGGAGGCTGAAAGCAGGAGGATCGCCATGAGTCCAAGCTGCTTAATGAGACCCTGCAGCAAACAAATACATGAACAGAACAAGACAAAACCATATATTGACCATATTGACAGATAACAATGTATGGACCATATTTGGATCTTCGTTGAACTCCACCATGTGTGTGTGGGGGGTCATTTATAAGACAGTCGGGAAAATGTAAAATGATTTTATAGGAATTTTTCAGTTCTTGTGTTCTGGGGAGACACACAGATAGCAACCAGTGAAATGCTAAGCTACCTTGCTTCTGTTTTAGAGTAGCTCCGGAGTGAGCAGACAGGGTCTGTGTACACAGAGGAGACTGACAGTGTGTGAGTAATTATGGAACCTAGGTAGCGGCTTAGGCAGATTTGTTTTTTTTTTTTTTTTTTTTTTTTTTTTTTTTTTTTTTTTTTTTTTTTTTTTTTTTTTTTTTTTTTTTTTTTTTTT
>PVKA01052666.1:0-11596 GCA_004027165.1 Ctenomys sociabilis
AAAAAAAATTTATTGGGAACCAGAAGACACCTAAAATAGAAAAAAGCAATTTTGGGTGACAAAGGCTGAGCAGGGCACATCAAATCCCCACTTGAAATTACACTACAAAGCTATTATGAGTGAAAATAGCATGGTACAGGCAACAAAGCAAAATACAGACCTGCGGGTCACTGGAGCAGAATAGGAGCTGCATAAACAGCTTAAAACCTACTCAGACACCTTATCTTAGACAAAGGGGCTGAGCAACTTTATCAGAAGAAAGATATTCTTTAATAAATAATGCTGAGAAAACTGACTTTCCATATTTTTTGTAGTTAATTTTTTTAAAGAATTTTGAGAAAAAATAGTAATGAGAGTTTCAAAACCGATTAGTAGGACAGTTTCAATAATAAATGCATTGCACATTGCTATCTTAGTGGTTATTCATTGTACAAAATAAATACATGATATCCTGTCCACAAACACTATTAAAACAAATGTTTTTATTCATTGAATTAAGAAAATGTAGCTGTATATCTATCCTAACTATTTTGAATATGCAGATACAAAATGATCATTCATTAGTATCCCGTTTTGTTTAGTTTTGTCAGAGATGGGTACTCCATTGTCATTTAAATATTGTAGGTACATGAATTCAGCAAAATATTCCAATATAGTCCAGTAGTCCATAAAAGTAGTGGATTATCTGTAGGACTGGCAATGTCAGAAGTTCTTGACTTGAGCCTTTTACAGCTCAGCATATTAATACGTTTTTACTTTATATATGTTGTTTTTATACATTTCTGCTGGATGGTTAAGACCAAGATAAAGCAAGACCTATATAACCAGAAATGTAACTTTTGTATCTGATAAGGTCAGTCAAATCCCCTCAGGATTTATCCTGAAACCCTGTACTGCACTTTGTAGATTCTTTGTCAGTGTCAGCCATGTGGATGAGTCTCAGCCGTTGATTGACCAGTTTGCTCTCTGTGAATGGCTTTCCACATTTTGAAGAGGAAATTTAGACTCATCTCTCTCACCTTTCACTAAACTAACATGGAAATGGACCAAACACCTGAAATAGAGTAGGCAAAACTATATTCCTATTATTATTATTATCTAATGAGAATATAAAACAGTAAAACAGTGAAAACAAATGAGCATTAGAAACAATACAGAGCTTCATCAAACAAAACAATGGGAATTCAACAGTGGTTGCTGTACTGCATAATGTTGTGTTCGAATTAGTTGTTCAGATTACCAGACATAAGCATGCAAGATTGGTTTTAAAAAGTTACAAGAAATTAAAAAGATAGCTAAAAAAATTAAGCATCAGCTGTTCCCTTCTATATACCAGCAGAAATCATCAGGATAATTATCCAAGCCATCCTACATATATACACATAACTATATCTCTTTACCCACTCCTGTATTTTTCTTCATCCCAGTTTTTCCTTCCCTTTGGAAAGATTCTTTTCCTTTCACAGTATGTATTTATTTACTCTTTCAGATTCTTACACTAGCAAGCCAATATGGTGTGTTTGCACATGTGGGTCTTTATTTCCCTTGTGAGTATGCTCTCTAGTTGCATCCATTTACCAATGAAAGCCTCAAGTTTTATAATTTTTATAGCTGAATAGTACTCTATTGTGTAATAATACTATACCTTTTTAAAATCCATTCTTCAGTTGCTAGGCATTTGGGTTGTTTACAAAATTTAGCTATGAAAATTTGCATTGCTGTAAACATGTATACACATGTATTTCTGTGGTACATTGTTTTTAGCTCATTTGGAAAAATACACAGGTGGGGAATTGCTGGGTTAAATGGGACCCCCAATCCTAGCTTTTTGAGAAATCTCCACACTGATTTCCATAATGAGTGTATGAGTCTGCACTCCCACCAACTGTGGAAAAGGATTTCTTTTTTTCCATAGCCTCTCCAGTATTTGTTATTGGTTGACTTCTTGATGATAGCCATTCTTTCTTGGACAAGGTGGAATCTCAGTGTTGTTTTTATTTGAATTTATTGAATAAACAGTGATGTTGAACATTTTCCCATATATTTATTTTTCATTTATATTTTTTCATCTGAGAAATGTATATTCACCTCAGATGCCCATTTGTGGATTGGGTCTTTGAATTTGGGGGCCCTCATTTCTTTTAATTCTTTATATGTTCTAGATAGAAGTCCTTATCAGAGGGACAGTCAGGTATATGTTTTTTCAATTTGTGGGTTTTCTTTTTATTCTGCTAGTGATTTCTTTTGATATGCAGAAACTTTTCAAAAATATGAGATTCAAGTTGTTAATTCTTTGAAATATTTTCCATGTAGCTTTGTTTTTGTTGATGAACTCTCTATCTACCCTTATGTCTTTAATATTTATATCTACTTTTTTCTCCAGAAGATGTAGTGTTTCTCTTTTAATCTTCAAATATTTGATCCATTGGATTATAGTTTTGTACATGGAAATAGGCATGGGTTTAATCTTAGCATTTGGCATGTGGAAAGCCAGTTTTTCCAGCACCATTTATTAAAGAGATTAAGTTTCTTCCAGTGCACATGTTTGGCCCCTTTGTCAAAGATAAGGTGGATTAGTTGTGCCCTTACCTTCTGTTACATTGGTCTTCAGGCCTGTTTTTTCGGCCAGTTCTATGCTGATTTTTATCACAGTAGCTTTATAGCATAACTTCAAGTCAGTGATGTGTGAGGCCAGGATTGCTTTTGCTATTCTAAGTCTGTTGTTGTTCAAGATGAATTTTAGGAATGTTTTCTCGAGGTCTGGTATTTAAACTGGGATTGCATTGAATCTGTACAACAACTTTGGAAGTATGACCATTTTCACAATTTTGGTTTTTCCTATCCAGGCACAAGGAATATCTTTCAATTTTCTGAAATCCTCTTAGATTTCTTTTCTCAGGGTATTGTAATTTTCATTTTATAAATCTTTTACTTCCCTTGTGAGATTGACTCCTAAGTATTTTATTTTTTGGATGATATTGGGAAAGGTGTGGTTTCCCTAATTTCTCTCTCAGTGTGTTCTTTATATACAGTAATGTTATTGATTTTTAAGTGCTAACTTTGTATCTTGCTATGCTACTAAATTTGGTTATTAAATCCACAAGTCTCTTAGTGGAGGTTTTGTGTTTTCTCTGAAGAGTATCATGTCATCTTACAGTAATGATAATTTCACTTCTTTCTGCTCATTATTTCTAGAACAGATAAAACTCTTGAAGACATTGATGTAGGCAAAAACTTTATGAAGAAAACTCCAGTTACACAAGAAATAATAATAAGAATCAGAAAATGGGATCACATAAGAAGCTTTGGCACAGCAAAGAAACCATTAAGAGAGTGAAAAGAGAACGGAAAGAATGGGTAAAAAATTTACCAGCTATTCTTCAGACGAAGAACTAATAACTAGAATACATAAAGAGCTAAAAAGATAAAAATCTCCCCAAATTTAAAAATCCAGTCTAAAAATTGGCATCTGAAATGAAGACATGTTTCTTAGATGAAGAACTACAAAAAAGAAAATAAATGTAAGAAAAAGTGTTCAGCATCATCAGTCATTCAAGAGATGCAAATTAAAACAACCTTATGATTCCATTTCATTCCAGAAATACTGGATGTCATTAAGAAGTCAGTCAACAGCAAATGATAGTAAGGCTATAGAGGAAAAAGGAACTCTTATCCACTGTTTATAGGAGTGTAAATTGCTGCAATCAAAGTTGATTTTTAGGAAAGAAAAATTAATTTACCTGTTTAATATCAATGTACATTCACAGATTATCTGTATAAGCTATTAAAATTAATTAATGAAATTAAACATCCTTTCATTACTTAAAAAAGAAAAAACTTTGAGCAAACTAGAAGACTTAGTTGATTTAAGTCCTAAGGAAACAGACTCCAATTCAGAATGCTTTTCAAAAAGGTCTACAGGGTGTTCAGGGTCTCACTACTAAATCAGACTCATAGTGATCCGCCTGTTTACAACCTCCCAAGAGCTGGGATTACAGGCATGGGCAACCACACTCAGTCTCAATTGCTATCTCAGCATGACCTGGGGGTGGGCTGGCATGGCAGGCCTGCGAATTGAACCCTGAGCCCCTGAATCTGCTTGCAGGTGCTTTAATCTGCTATTTGGCTGGCCCTGCTAAGATTCATTTTGATACATAATTACATATATATTTTCTTTACTATGGAGATGGTCCATGATCTTCATTAGATATTTAAAAATATGTCTTTGACCCTAAAATGAATATAATCACAGTTCTAACATAAGACATAAAACACTGGACTCTTCTAAATAAGTCCTTATGATTGCTATGAATTAGTGTTATCAACTTAATAGCTAAGCATTTAGAAGATTGATGACTATCATTCAAACACAAAATGTTTTTGACATATGTTGTCCTTTTACAAACATGGGGAGAAATCATTAAATTTTTCTTCCCAGAACTCAATTTCTCTATAGCTCTAGAACGCACACATATCTACAGACACTAATAACATAATCTGTCTGAATTCCGGGAAGGAAAAGTTGGTGGCTAGGAGTTGGAAACAGAAAGGAGATTTTCACTCTTTTTTTTTTTTTTACATTTTACAAATCCTAGTAGTTTTATTCATAAAAAATGAGTGAATTGCCAGGATATGCTAATAAAAGTGGCTATTTTTAGAACCTTGAAATAATTTATACAGAAATAATATTAAATGTTTATTTATTTTGCATTAAAACAAATAGTTTCTGAGACTTCCAGTCACTTGCCATGACCTGTGCAACCAGCCAAGTTCTGAGAGGGGTCAAAGAGAAATTCAGAAAAAACTAGTCACATAATAAAAGGAACGATGGGACAGAGTGGGACCTGACTTCTCTGATAGAGAACCAATGACATCACATCATAGTCTATATCCTTATTTATGCACAATAAGAAGGGCAGGGTGGGGTGAGTGATGGAATCAAAAGTGCAAGGTCTCAGTGTTTTGCTGAGAACACTAAAAGCAAAGTGTTCTCAGAGCTATCTGTGTGGTAGTTAATAGGGAGGAACACCAAGGCCAGACATCTGCTAGAGTGGCCTTGCCCTAATCCAAATAATTTGTTCACATGGTTCGCTTCTGGTGCTCTATATTCCGGGGGCTGGCCCCCAATGCGCAGTATATCCCCAGCTCAGCCACTCCCCACAATCAGGCACAATGCTGAAATGACAATTTCAAAATGTATAGTAGAGATGTGAAATTATTTCTAATTAATAATGACATTCTGGTCACTTTCTAAATTTTTAATATACTGATTCATTTTCTGGTCAATTTCTGAACTACAAATCTTTAATTTTTAATTTTAATTTTTAATTGAGAAGTACTTATATATATTTATTTTAAAATATGTTTATATCAGGAAATAAGGCAAGTTAGTTAATATATTAATACTCATCACTTCACATACTCACTATATTTTTATAGTGAGAACATTTCAAACTTATTGCTTTAGCAATTTTGAGATATACAACACATTATTAGTAACTATAGTTACCATGTAGTGCAATAGATCTTGAAAACTTGCTGTTGCTGGTTTAAACTTTCCATCCTTTGGTCAAAATCTCCCCTTTTCCCACACTCCTGTTTCCCCACCCTGATAATAACAATTCTACTCTGTTATTTTTGTATTTTAGGGAAGGGTGTACAGGGTGTTCACAGCTTCATTACTAGATTGGACTCATAGTGATCTGCCCGTTTACAGCCTCCCAAGAGCTGGGATTACAGGCATGCACCAACATGCCCAGTCTCAATTGCCATCTCAGCCTGCCCCAGGGGCGGGGCCTGCTGGCCTGGGGATCATGCCCCTGTCCCTGCTTGCAGGCATTTTAATCCTTTGAGCTACTTGGCTGGCCCAACAATTCTATTCTTTACTCCCATCAATTTGATTTTGTTATGTTGCACATAAAAGTGAGATTCTGTGACATGTATATTTCTATGCCTGGCTGATTTCACTTAATGTAATGTTCTCCAGGTTCATCCATGTTGTTGCCAATGATCTAATTTTCTTCTTTGAAGCCAGAATAGTGTTCTAGTGTATATTATATTTTTTATTTATTCATTTGTTGATAGACACTTAACATATCTTGGTTCTTAGTTATCTTGAATAATATTTCAGTGTACATGAGAATGAGGAATATATTTAATATAACAATTTAAATTTCTTTAGATGTTTACCCCAAAGTGGTGTTGTTGGATTATATCTAATTCAAATTTTAGTTGCTGTGGTTGTTTTCTCATCAGAAATCTTAATTATCAGGACTTAATTGGCCAAACCCAAGACTAAATTAAATATAACAAACAGTTAAGTACTTCCAGTTGAATGTATCTAGATAAACTCAAAATATAACAAGTTGGCTAGCTTATCTCCAAATATTTCATGCTTCTACTATTTCAGTTTGGTCAGAAACTTTTGATTTAATTACCTTTAGTGGCTTTTGGAACTATCTCTAAGTCCCACAAATTGTTATGTTGGAGTTAATAGCTAATACATCTGAATTTACAGTGTATATCTATTGGGGTTTGTTTAAAGTCTCAAGAATATAATACTTAATCATGTGCTAGCTACTTTTATTAACGTGCAGCCTTTCTTTTTTGTTTAGGCCTTCACATTTGTCGAACCAGTTCAATACGTATTATGTAAGAGCAGAAATAAGCCTTGTTAGGAAACATTCTGTTACCTACTTGGCCTTATCCATTCTGGATGAACACTTATGACTTAAGTCGGGTCAGGAAACATCACCTGATAATACTGTAAGAGGTTTTTTAAGTTGAGATTTTTATTAAGACACAAATTGGTTTACTCATAATGACCAAGCTCTAACTCTTTAATTAGAACTTCACAAAATATCAATGTGTTCTAAAGTATACACAATGGATTCTGGAGTCAATTTTCAGTTATTTCTTATCAGGACACTAGTGACAACCAGTAACTAAGGTCTAGACCATTTCCATTCTTTTGTGATTTAGGGTACTCTTGGTTCTGAAATTTGCCATGAACAACTTTAAGCACATTTTGCTTTTTACTTCAATGTCTTTGTTTCTTACTTCTTAATACCTTACATTTGTTGGAAGAACCATCTTTAAGTACTTCATAAATTTACCCATCCCAAGGTTCACCTCATACTGATACTGTTAGTGAAATGCTGCAGATTTCTATTAGTGAGGACTCAGAAGTGGCCTCTCCTTTCTGTGGGTCCAGACCCCACCTCAGAGTTTTCCTGGACAGCTGTCTTCTCCATAGTGTCATGCTCTTCCTTTTTGGTCATGTTACTGAAGGGCCATTTAAATTATCTCTGAGGGAAAGAGCCACTTTGTGTTAGGATATGGAAAGAAAACTGATTTTTCACTGAACATTCACTGTTAAAAGCCTAGAGCCAGGAATGGTGGCACACACATATAGTGCCTTCACTCCGGAGCCTAGGGCAGGAGGATCACTGCAAGCATTAGGCCAGCCTGGCTTCCATGGGCAGCTCAGACTACATACTGAGATGCTGTCTCAAACAAGCAAACAAACATCTCCCTGGAAATAGGACATCAGGCTAATTTATGACTAACTGTTTAACCACTTTTAATTCTCCTGCTTATGAAATAAGAGGTGTGGAGTTCTTAATCTGTCTCCAGCTCATTGCCCCATTACTTCTCACTTTCTTCTATTAGATTTGGCTCTTTAATGGAGTTCAGCCTCTAAATTGTTTAAAATTTAAGTAAAATAATGTCATGAAACTGGCATTATGAAGGATTTCTGTTAAAATTAACTGTTTGAATGGAGTTTCTATGGTCTCTCACTCATGCTTTAATGGCATGCACTGCCTGTCTCCAAGATTTCATCCTCTTAGCTCAGCATTATTATGGATTGCAAATCATGGTGAGTACTAGAAAAAACATAGACATCCAAATCTTAATCTCTTTGCACTGAATTCTGGGACCACAGCATCCAGCATTACTTCTTCCTCTTTCTTTTCCTTCTATCTTGCCCAGTGTACAAGTACAATCAAGATGACTTATTTACTAATACATATAAATGATGATTCTTGTGTAAGAAAGTCAAGTGGTAGGCTCCACTTGCATGATATGTCCTTCATAAGGATTTAAATTTTGAGTGACCAGGGAGATGGCTCAGTAGAATAAGAGCTTCCCTGGCAAATGCAAGGGTCTGAGTTCAATCCTTGTTTCTGAAAAAAAATTAACTTTAAGATATTCAAGATGCACAGAAACCTTTTTGCTGACTTGCGCATAGCACATTCTTCAGAAAGAAAAAAAGCAGCCACAGGACACTGACAATGATTCCTTACAGGTTGGAAGTTTAAATTAGTCCATTCTAGTTGACAGGGAGCCCAGATGATTAAATCTCAAGCACCAAGGCTCTAATTTCTGAGGAATCTCCAAAGAGATTGTATTAAGCTGGCATTTCTTTTGTGGCCTTTAAATTGCTTTTGGAGGCAAGAGGAAAGTCATCAAGCTTCCGATGGGTAAGTTCCTGGCACTGGAGAAGATGTAGCTCATCATTTGATATGCATTTTCCATAACAGGGCCCATCACTGTAATTGCCCAGGTAGACTATAATTTCAGAACACTGCAGTTAGTGGAAAGATAGGCATGCAGATGTGGATGTTTTAAATAAGAATCACCATGTCTGAAGTGCCTGAATGAAGCATCAGTGTCCACCCTGTTCTACTCACACACAGCTCCAGTTCTGGGATTTTGATTCTTTTTTTTCTTCTTGAGGGGAATAAATAGCTGAGTGGTATAGGACAAGTGAAGCTATAAATAGTGGCTGTCTAATTCCTTATGCCCAACTGACTTGGCCACGGTCAGCATTCATTTCTTTATCTGTACACAGGCAATAATTAGACCTACTTCTTAAAATTGTTCTGAGATTTAAATATGTGGAAGTTAGACAAGCTCCAGATACAGTAGGAATTAGGTAAATGTAGCTGTTATTATTGGTTTGGAAGGCTTTTAGCATCTTTGTCGCCAAGCACTTTTGCCTTAGACCACATAATAGATAAGGAAACGAATGCTTCTTTGTTAACCCGCTTGCCCACATCAGATCTCCATGGTCAGAACTGTAAGAATATGATAGGAAATCTCTTTGCTCTCACCTTAAATCCAGCCTTGGTCTGTGTGCTGGCATATTCTGTAGTGCAGCTGCTAGGGAGGATGACGGAGGAGAATCCTAAATCTGAGGCCAGCCTGGGGAACTCAGCAAAACTTGTGTCAACATTTAAAGAGCCTCAGTAGGCTAAAGCACCTGCTTAGGCAGAGCACAGTGGCCTGGGCTGAATCCTCAGAGTGCTGTGCTGGCCCTGCTTCTGGGGCACACTGAGAAGGCGATTGAGACTGGGCATTGTGGCATGCACCTGTAATACCAGCACTTAGGAGGCTGAAAACAGGAGAATCACTATGAATCTGATCTACATAGTGACACCCTGTAGACCCTGTACTAAATGTTAAAAAAATAGAAAGTAAACATGGGCAGGGGGAGGCAACAGGTAACCAAGGTGAAAGTATGTCTGAAAGTCCCTGGGTACATCAAGGGGAGGTGATCAGACAGATCTCAGGAAAACTAATTTAAATACAAATGCTCAATTTTATATCTTCTTACCTACACAGTCATCATGCTGGTCCTTAGGGTCTAAAATACAAACCCATTAATTATAAAAGTTTGCCAAATGCTAATTCTCACTACCCATTATGAGTGATGCTAATGGTAGTACTGTAAATACAAAACTGCAACTGACTTAACTACATAATCTCCTTTGGCTAATAATATCAGCAGGAGCTAAGGTAACTATTACACGAAGGTCTACACCAAAGGTTAGAGGACAACGCTATACAACATGACAAAGGGAAGGAGCAAATGCACTTAAGCCCCAAACCCACCCAGAACTAATACAGGAGACGCTAACATTGAGGAAATTAGAAGCCACACTCCTGAAATATCTGAAATAATAGCATCTGAATTAAAGGAACAACTGCAGAAAGGTATAGAGGATATCAGGTCAGAAATAATCACCATATTAAAAAAAGAAATGATAACTATAATGAGAGAATTACTAAGTGCATCTAAAGTAGAAACTGATAAAAACAGAGGAGAAAAGAAAAAAATGATGGAATCTTTAAATGAGCAATATAGGAAAGAAATTGAATGAAGCAGATTCAAACCATTATACAGGAAATTAAAATCTCAATCATAAGCTGACAAAAACATTTGAATGAAAGTGAAGAAAGAGTTTCAGATCAGGAAGACATTGTTACAGCTAGTGAAAAGGTAAGAAAAGATCTCTTAAAAACAACCAGGATGCAGGAAAAAATAATTCAACATCTGCAAGATGATGCAAACATGAACAAAGTAAGACAAATAGGCATAGTGAGAAAGAAGGACTCAATGTAAATGATATAAAAAGAACATAGGCAGGAGTAATAGCAGAAAACTTCCCAAAATATGAAGAAATTATTGGACACTCAGGTAACCAAAGCATATAGAACTCCAAATAACATCAACCCAACTAAAAACATGCCCAGACATATCATAATCAAGATCTCAGAAATCAAGCACAAGAACAGTATACTAAAAGCTGCTAGAGAGAAGAAACAAAAGTTGTCGACCCTTTTACAGCTCAACATATTAATATGGCTTTATTTTTCACACTTTTCATCATTTTTATGCTTTTCAGCTGGATGGTTAAGACAAAGATAGAGCAAGAACTATATAACAAAAAATGCAACTTTTGTATTTGACAAGGTCAGTCAAATCCCCTCAGGATTTACCCTGAAACCCTGTACAGCAGTTTGTAGATCTTTTGTCAGTGTCAGCCATGTGAATGAGTCACAGCCATTTCTTGACCAATTTGCTCTCTATGAAAGCCTGAGAGAATGTTTTCTCTCCATGTGACTCTCCAGTCAGTAATGCAGATAACCCACTAGTATTATAGACTATTGGATTATATTGGGTTACTTTGCTGTATTCATGCACCGACAATGTATGAATGGCAATAGAATATCCATCTCTGACAAAACTAAATGAAAAATGGGGATATAAATACAGAACCATTTTGTAGTGATATACATACATACATATATATATATATATATTTGCTAGCATAGATATGCAACTACTTTCTCTTAGTTCAATCAGAAAAAAGTTTTGATCCAATAGTGTTTAGACAAGATATGTCTCTATCTTGTACTATGAATAACTGCTATGAAGATGAGAATGCACAATGTATTGTTATAAGTGTTCTACTAACCTGTCTTTTTTCCATTTATTTTTATTTTATTGAAATACAAATGTCAATCAGACAGTTTCAAAACACCATAACCATACAGAGTTGATGAAATAATACATTGCAAACTGTTTTCATAACGTTTTGGTATTGTACTAGGTGCATACATGATATTATATTTACAGGTTTTTATACAGCTGAATTATATCAAAGATTGAATAATTATTTACCTAGTGGATGACCATAGCACTAAAAGCCGACATAATATCCTGTCCAACCACCATTAGTGCAGATCTTGCCTCTCATAGAATTATGTAGAAGCACAGCGTTATCTATCCCAACTGTACTGTCTATAC
>PVKA01052667.1:0-11597 GCA_004027165.1 Ctenomys sociabilis
AAAAAAAAAGAGGTCGAGGAGGCAGACACCCAGGGCCAGGGCTACACGGTGCAGTAGTTCAACTCCCAATTCAACTCCCAAGAGCATCCTTCACAAATACCATGATGTAAACGCTGCCCCCTGGAGTCTGGATTCAAGAAGGGCACAAGAATCATAAACTTCTTCACTGGTCCAGGGACAGGGACATCTCATACATGTAGCCCTGGAAAGCAAGTCTCCACTGCCAGTGGTCTATTCTATATAGCTTTTTTCTTTTCTGCTTAACAAGGGATGGTGGCCAAGTCCCCATCAGTCCATAAAGATGCAGCTTAGCCATGCTTCAGGGTGGTCTCCAGCCCAGCTTGCTGAGTCTGAGGCCCATTATGAAGTTCCTGATAGAGACATTTTTTGTCTGGGTCCAGCTTTTGCTACACTGGCAGCATAAGGAGCACTGGGGTGGAGAAAGGACCTGGGCCTGAGCCCAGCTCTGAGTGGGCTCCTTCAGAGAAGGTAAGAGGTTAAGGGAGAACAGGGAGGGGCACAGCGCCTCCAACAGGGCTGTGGAGGGGGTAGGAAAAAGTGGTGTGCGTTTTTTCCTTTGCTTGTTTTGTTTTGAGACAAAGTCTCACTAAGTAGCCCAGGCTGGCTTCAAACTCAGCAATTCTCCTGCCTCAGCCTCCTCAGTCCTGGGATGACACTCTGTGCTTCCACACTGGGCTATGGTTTTATTGTGGAGGGGTTGTTTTTTTTTTTTTTTTTTTTTTTTTTTGGTGGAGCTGGGGATTGAACTCAGGTCCTTGTGCTTGCCAGGGAAGCGCTTATTCCACTGAGCCATCTCCCAGGCCCCAGGGTTTGTTTTTGTTTAGTGCTGGGAATCAAATTCATGACCTCGTACTACATGCCAGACAGATGAGCTATATTACCAGCCTTTGTTTTACCTACTATGGGTTTGTTTCTTTGTTTTTGACTATCTTCCAGGAGAGAGGTTATTCTTTCCCAAATTCCTATTTTATTTACTTATATCTTTTTGAAACAGGGTCTCATTATGCAGTTCAGGCTGGCCTTGAACTCATTTTGTTGTCCAGGCTGGCCTCAAACTCACAGCCATCCTCCTGCCTCAGCCTCCCCAGTGCTGAACTATATATCAAGACTCTATGTCAAAAATCAAGAAATAACAATAAAATAAGATATCCCCCAAAGCCTCCTGTGTTCAGAGATGAGACTTCCTGGTGCCTGGATCCCAAGGGCGCTGCACTCACAGTGGACCCATCCACGATGGAATACAGGGCCTACGTGCTGTTAGGAGCTGGGGCCCGGCTGGAGGGGTTGCTGGGGAGAGGCCTGGCAGGCTGCACCCCACCCTCACACCTCCCTTCTCTCTGCTTCCTGGCTGCCATGGACAAGCAGCCGTCCTCCACCGGGCTCTTCCCCAAAGGCCTCTCTGCTCGGGAGCCAGTGGACCATAGACTGGATCCCTGAGCCCAAATAAACCACTTCTCCATTAAATTGTGAGGGGCAAGAATTGTGTCCCTGCAACAAAAAGTGGCTAAGACACATCCCTACTCTGGCATCCATGACGACTCATGCCACCATGGGCCCACCCTCCCCTGGCTTCCCTGTCTACCCTGGGCCAGGCCTTGTCATCAAGGGAGACTGAGAAACACCTACAGTTGGCGTTTCCAAGGACGGGCCACTGTGCAGGGTCCTGGCTCGGCAGTCCTTCCAGAGGGAGTTTAGACATCTGTTCCAGAAGGCACAGTAACAACAGGGCCCCACAGTAACAGAGCTCGATCCTCTCTCCTCGTCATTATCTGTCCCAGGCAGGTTGCAGGTAGGCCTGGGATGTCGTCCCTCACCACCCAGGGATGTGCATGCACACGGCTGGAGCACCTAGGGCGTGTGTCAGTTCCCCTTGATTAAGTCTAGATATAGATCTTGGGTTCAGTAGAGCACATGCGTCATCCCAGCACTCAGGAGGCTGAGGCAGCAGGACTGCCACAAGTTCAGGCCAGCCTGGGCTACACAGTGAGTTCAAGGCCAGCATGGACTACAAATGGAGACTTTGTCTCAAGAAACCAAAGGAATAAATGAAGAGTTTAGCCCAGGTTTCTTGCATACCAGACCCCAAAATCCAGGGTGCAACAAACTCTACCTCTCACAAGGTCTGCAGCTCCAGCTACCCCTGTATGGCTGCAAACAGGGACCTGCCTGTGGGTCCACCCTGTCTTTCAGGCCCTCACCAGTGCCTTGCTCTAAAGATAACACCTCAAGGCCAGGATGCGGAGGACTGGGGTATATCAGGTTCTCTGAGCCCACATCCAGCACAGGCTTGTCTTCACTAGCTGCTGAAGACAGTTGTCAGAGCCCAAGTGGACAAAGGATCAGAGCAGGAAGCAGAGGACAGGTGGGGCAGGACAAGACCGTAGTCCTCAGTGAAAAGGTTCAGCTGGAGAGCAGCCTTCCCACCAAGAAGCCAGTTTGGAGCTCAGCTCCGGTCTACTGAATTTTCTGGATTCCTTCTTCCATACACCTCCCCCAAACCAAAACCACCACACACACTCACGCATGACCTGAATCTCACTAGTAGAATTTTAATGGCATTTGTGGACAGCGGTGGTGGCAGCAAGAGGAGGATATGGAGTCAGCCCCATGCCGAGCTAAGGGGCCTCCCGCAGGTCTAGCTATCCTCTTTCCACTGGACTGAGGCCACAAAGGTACGGATTTCCATGGGCTGCAGCGTGATGGAGGCAGGGTCCAGCCTGGGCACAGTGGGGTGGGAGGTGGGACCTAGAGGAGGGGGTAGAGAATGAGGGGTGCTGACTTCCTCAACCTCAACCCATTATGCTCTGACCTCTGTGTTTTAATACAGCCATACACCCCCAAATCTGTATCCAGGACATCACATGCAGACCTTAAACCACTGCTCTGACCTGAATACTACCCCGGTATCCCTAAATTCTCTTGGATTTCTTTTGGGGATTTTTTTTTTTTTTTCTTGTCTTTTTGAGACAGGATTTTTTTGTTTGGTTGGTGTGTGGTTTTGTTTGTTTTTGGTACTGGGGATTGAACTCAGGACCTTCTACTGAGCTATCTCTCCAGCCCCTGAGACAGGGTTTTGCTATGCAGTTCAGGCTGGCCTTGAACTCACTTTGTAGCTCAGGCTAGTCTCAAACTCACAGCAATCATCCTGCTTCAGTTCCTGAATGCTGGTATTACAGGCATGCACCACCACATTGGGCTCTTTTTCTTTTTCTTTTTTGTTTGTTTCTTTTGCAAAACAGGGGATTGAACTCAGGTCTTTGCGCTTACCAGGCAATCGCTTATTTTACTGAGCCATCTCCCCAGCCGTCTTTTTTGTTGTTTTGAGACAGGATCTCACTGTGTATTCTTGGCTGGCCTTGTACTCACTATGTAGTGCAGGCTGGCCTCAAACACACAGCGATCCTCTGTCTGCCTCAGCCTCCAGGAGTGCTGGGAGCACAGGCGTGTACCACCACATCTAGCATCTCCAATTTCTAGACACTGCCCTTCTGTCCTCAAGCTGATACTGGGGTGGGAGATACCATCCTAGAACTGAATTCCTGGGAGTTACCAAACCTTCAAGTGTACTGCAGGTTGGCTGGACCCACTTCGGACCCTGAACCCCTAGCATGGATCAGGAGCCAATTCAAGCTCTATAGCAGGTCACAGCACACATTCCTACATCTCGCACAGTACCTCCAGCTGCTGAGCCAGGCAGAGGCCCACTAGGTCCTTACCGGTCTCTGGCATCCACTTGAGCCTGGAGGCACTGGCCCGGAGCTGATTGGCCGCCAGAGTAGTCTCCTGCAGGTGAGTGATGGTGAAGGTGGAAAACAGGTCCTGCGGAGAGCGGATAGGCCCAGGTGAGCGGTGCACAAAGTTAAATTGCATCTCCTCCGTACCTCTCTTTGCTCTCTCCCGCCTCCCTCTATTTCTGCCCTCCTTACCCTTAAGTCCAAGACCACAGGAGTACTCAGGTTGCGGCTTGAATCCTCCCCCAGGGCGAACTGGTGTTCAAACCGCAGCAGCAGCATGTCAGGTCCCCAGCGAGCCAAGGTGAGCAGGTGCACAGAGGGCGGCAGCTCCCTGCTCAGGCCTGAGAACTGTGGAAGGGGCGGGGGTCAGGTGGGGTGGTGCCTGGGCAGAGGGGCGGGACTCTGCTAGTGCTATATTGTGGGGGCGGAGCTTAGCTGCCTGTAGTCAGGACAACTAAATTTGGGGGCGGGGCTCAGCCATCCTGTCTAGCCAACTAGACTGTAGGGGTGGGGCTCAACTGTCTGTTGCCTTGAGTTTTAGTGTTGCTGATGGCTTATCCAGGGAGGGGCAGACAGATTCTAAACACTCTCAGACCGAGGTAAGGAAGAGAGGGCACGGGGTGTGGCAGGCTGGGCCTTGCAGGTCAGAGTCCTGCATGTGCAGAACTATGTGTGCATGTGGGTGTCTGTGTGTGTATAAAGGAGGGGCTGAGCTGGGGCTGGCCAAGGAGGGATGAGCGTTGGCATTAGAACTGAGGCCAGGGTGTGGGATGAGGCTTGGCCTCGGGGTCCCTTTGCCACCCTTCACCCCTCACCTGCTTGCTCAGGGCTGCCTTGTGGTGGTAGGAGGAGCCACGCCCTGGGGCCAGCACCACCTGCGGGGCCAGCACCTCCTTCTCTGCCAGGAGCCGGTGTCCAGCGGCCGCCTCGTGGACCGTATCCAGGAGCACAAGGTGACGCCCACGCACCCATGCCCCAAACCCGGACTCCAGCAGTGCCTCTCCCACTCCGCGGCCATCGTCCTTCAGCAGCCGTCGGTGCACCTGGGGGTCCGCAGGGCCAGGACAAAATGAGGGCCTCGCAGGGGCCCTTGGGCATGAAACCCAGTGAGGGCTTGAGGGAATCTCAAGAAAAATTAAAGAGCAAGGAAACTGAGGATCTGGTAGGGAGATCCTGGGGGCAGTGGGATCCAGCTGACTTAGTGGGCCCCAGAACAACAGAAGGTAAACCCTTGGGGGGGGACCTGGAAAGGGAAAGTCAATGCCTGGAGAGGGCCTTAGGGGTAGGTTAAAAGGAGATCCAGAGCCAGACACTGGGGCCACATCTGTGATCCCAGCATCTGGAAGGCTGAGGTAAGTTCAAGTCTCACCTGAGCAACTTAATAAGATCCAGTCTCAAAATTAAATAGGGCTGGGGGTATAGCTTGATCCTAAATTCCTGGGCTCAATCCACAGTACCCCCCAAAAGAGGAAGTCAAACATACAAATGGAGTTCTCGGCTTAGTATTCCAGCAAGCCACCAGGGTGAAAATTCATTTGCAGGGCTGGGATCCACTCACCATGAGCTCCAGGGAGCCATCTCGCAAACTGCTGCCCCCCTGGGAGCGGTCAGTCAGTACCGTCAACTGCATCTTCCCATCCTGGGAAGATGAGTGGCAGTGAGGGAAAGGGCCTCAATGTCCCTGTCCCAGGTATCCAGGAAATGAGGGGTGCTAGGAATGAAGGCTGACAGATGGGAGGGTGGGGGGCAGGGAGTACAGTACCGTAATGTAAATGCGGCTGTTGACTGGATAGTAGTTTCCGGCCACCGGTTCAGTCTGGTTTAGATCCCAAGAAGGTCGATAATCCCGCCTGGGGTGGAATGGGGTTGGGTAACGTCAAGGTCCAGTGCACCCCCCCCCAAGCCCCTATCCTGTCCTACCTACACTCCTCGGTCAGCAGATGCCACTGCCCACCCCACCCCACCCCTGCTCGCTGCTGCCCCTGGGCCTCGGCTTGGCACCAACCATGCTGCAAGGCCCTCAGAGTCCTCACCTCCTTTCCAGGATCTCCCGGCCATTGCTGTCTGTGTAGAAAACTCCAAGGGTTTTCAAGGGTGTGTCAAAGCGGCTAATCACCTCCTTCCCCCATTTGTCCCTGGGCCCAAAGAGACCAGCGTGAGGCTCACCTAAACTCCGCTCCGCCCCATCCCCTGCTCCAGTCCCAGCCTGGGCCACTTACCCCACAGGTATTGGCCCCACTGTCCACTCAAGCTCCAGGTGACGCTGACCAGGGTACAGGCGAACCACCTGGGAGCACCACGCAGAAAAGTTCTGGTGGACCTCCTCCACCAGGGCTGTCTGTGGGCACACGGATGGGGTGGGGGAGTGTCAGCCACACTGGGGCAGAGGGCATCCCTGAAAACGGTCCCCTGCTGGGATCCCTCAAAAAGCCTAAGTCAGGATCAGTCCTATGGACAACATGAAAACCCCATCACACTTTCTGGATCTGCCCACATTTAAAGCATCACAAGTAAATCCTGGAAGTAACCTACATGCCCAACAGAGTACTACTGTGCCATAAAGAAGGATGCGCTTAAGTCATTTGGAGGACAATGAATGCATCTTAAAACCATACTATTGGGAGAAATAATAAACAGATACACAAGCTTAAAATAACATGGTTTCTTTTGTATGAGCAAAGCAGTAGCTAAATAAAGAGCAAAATTAAAGATAAGTAATAGGACCAGGGAGATAAATTTTTTTGCAAAGGTAAAGAGGCCAAGAGATGAAAGGAGAGGAACGGGGGGAGAAAGGGTTGAAAAAAGAATTAAGAGGCCAGGGATATAGCTCAGTGACACAGCACCTGCCTGGCAAGCTCAAGGTCCTGAGTTCTATGCCCAGTACCAAAAAAAGGAATTAAGATGTGTTATGTATAAGAACCAACTCTATATAAATATAAATATCACACACAACAAATATCTGCCAATAAAAATGATACATGCAGGGGCCGGGGAATTGGCTTAGTAGAATAAGTGCTTGCCTGGCAAGCACAAGGGCCTGAGTTCAATCCTGGTTCTGCTAAAAAAAAAATAATGATAATAGTGATACATGCTTGCCATTTCCTAGCATCCCATCCTACCTTTTATTTGGTGGAACTGGGTATTGAACTCAGGCCTTTGTTGCACTTGCCAGGGAAGCACTTATTCTACTGAGCCATCTCTCCCACCCCGTTTATTTTGAAACAAGATCTCACCAAGTCACTAAGCTGCTCAGGCTGGATTCAAACTTGTGATCTTCCTGCCTCAGCCTCCAGGAGTGCTGGAATTACCACCACACCTGGCCAGAGGAACTCTTCGAGCAGCTATCCCTGGCTCTCTCCATGCCCCTCAACCTCCAAAGCTAAGTGCTATCTATATAATCTGACACCCATGGCAGATGTGGTTGTGTAGGAAGTGCCCCTCCTACAAGTAGCTGTGACCTTCACGCCCGATCTGAGGATGGTTCCACTGCCTCCTCCCGTCCCCAGGTGCCCTCCTCCATTTGGCTCCAGACCTTCACCAGGTGCGTCTGTGCCCAGTGGCTCACAGGAATTGGCTTCGCCTGGCTCGGTCTGAAGATGTAGGCACCAGATGCCTGAGCGCTTCGCTTGTCTCCAGTGCTGGCATTGTACCTGCAGCCAGGGCTGACGCGTCAGGGAACGGCCCGGCTGTGGCCCCAGCCCGCCCAGCAGTCCTCTCTCACCAGAAGAAGGCCTGGCTCACAGGCAGTGTGAGTTTCCGGTCCAGGACCTCAATCGTCCTCAAGAACCCTGTGTCAGGGTGGAATGTAGCCTGGATGTACTGTGTGGGGAGAAAGTCAGGTATGACGGCCCAGGGCTGCAGCCAGCAGCAGCGGCTCCCCTCCCAGTGGCTCACGGACATGGACATGGACAGCACTCCACAGTCACCCCAATGTCCACACTTTCACATCTGATTGTATTATAAATCCTGCAGTGTTCCCCTCAGCCCCATCCTTAACCTACAACACAGTCATTCTTATTCCTCCAGGGCCCTGCAGAGCCACACAGTCACCTGCTTCTGTCACCACAGTCACATTGGACCCTCATGACAGCCCCAAGAAGGACAATGAGGCTCACATGAAGGTCACTCATCAAGGAAGCAGTGACGGCAAACCAGAGACCAGGGACCTCCTGATCCTGTAGCCTACCATGACATTTCAAATTTGTCACAGAGGCAGGGAAGGGACCAGTTAGGGACTTACCTCATTTCTGATGGACAAAACAGGGGACCTAGATTTCTGGGGCCTGGGCTGTCGAAGGCGGGCCCGGGGTTTCCGGGTGGACACCTGGGTTACAGAGTAGATGCTGAAGCCCAAAGCAGGCACCAATGTTGGGAACAGGAGTTCTGGGTTGCCAGAGTTGGGAAGTTCCACCACCTTGGGTCAAGGAGAAGGGAAACTGAGTCAAGAGACTGTAAGGACAAATTGTGCTGTTCATAGGTAGAGACATCAGCCAGGCATGGTGGCGCACACCAAAATCCCAGCACTCAGGAGGGTGAGGCAGGAGGATCAGACCAGAATATATTCAAGGTCAGCCTGGACTAGGTATCAAAACCCTGTCTCAAATAAATAGATAAATGGATGAATAAATAAGAGTGAAGGCATCAAACTTAGTGAAGGGATAAGAGTCCTGGAATAGGGAGGAGGTGTAAGAGCCCAAGAAAGAGATTACAGAGAAGGTGGCAGGAGCGTGACTCACTGGTAAGTGCTTGCCTATACTTGGCCCTGGGTTCCAACTCCAGCCTCATAACACATGCCTGTAACCCCAGAGCTCAGGAGACCAGCCTGGGCTACATAGCAAAAGCTATCTCAAAAAAAGCCAGTAATAAGGGACCGGCCAAATAACTCAGCGCATTAAAGTGCCTGCAAGCAGGCACAGGGGCCAGGGTATTCGACGCCCCCCCCCCCCCGCTGCGTGACCCAGGGCACGCTGAGATGGCAATTGAGACTGGGCATGGTGCCGCAAGCCTGTAACCCCAGGCAGATCACTACAAGTCTTATCCAGTAGTGAGACCCTGAACACCCTGTAGACCCTTCCCTAAAATACAAAAAAAGGCCAATAATAATAATAATAATAATAATGCCGGCGAGTTAGCTCAGTGGTCTTAAGTGCCCACTTAGGCAAGTGTGCAGGGATCATGGTTCAATCCCCAGCACTACATGCCTTGCCAGCCCCACCCCAGGATGGGCTGAGCCAGCCACGAAAAAATAACAATAATAATAATAATGATGATGATAATAATAATAATAATAATAATAATGGCAGGGGGCCAGCAAGATAGCAGACTAAGTGCCTGGTAGTCCAGGACTAAGTGCCTGGACTTAGTGCCAGGAATCAAACAAGGGTTGATACTGGCCCCACCCCCAGGCACGCTGAGCCAGCGACTGAGATCTGCAGTGGTGGTGCATGCCTGTAATCCCAGCACTGGGGAGGCTGGAAATAGGAGGATCATACGAGTCTGAGCTAGTGAGACTCTGTACCAAATACATAAATGAATAATGATGATTATAACAACAATAATGGCAGAGGTTTCTCAAGGTAGGAAAAAAAAATTCATGAGTGGGAAGAAGACTGGGAGTCAGGGAAAAATGAGAGAGGAAATGGGATAGTTTTTTTTTTTTTTCTTCCTAGATCTAGCAATCAAACTCAGAGATGCTCTACCACGGAGCTACAACTCCAGTCTTATCTGTTTATTTATTTATTTATTTATTTATTTATATTTTGCAATCAAATCTCACTAAATTGTCCAGTCAGGACTTGAACTTTCAATCCTCCTGCCTCAGCCTCCCTCTGTGCTGAGATGACAAACACATGCCACCCCCTGGAAGAGATCTTTCAGGAACAAAAACAAAGGAAAGATTCTTGGGGGAGAAAGGGGCTCAAGGGAAGGCTTCTGGGATGACAGGGCTGTCCAGAACAGGAAGAAACTTTCCAGACTGGATATTGAAAAATCAGACCAATCATGGGAGGCAGATGTTCCCAAGGGAGCAGATATTCAGAGGCAGAAGCATCAGATAGATAGAGCAGGAAAAGAGGTTCTTGGGAAGTGTCCATTAGAATAGGGAGAACCCAAATCTGGAGACACATTGCTGTAATCCCAGAACTCTGGGAGGTTGAGGCAGGAGGATCAAAATGCAAGAGAACTCAAGACCAGCCTGAATTACACAAAGTGACCCTGTCTCAAAAAACAAAAAAGAAGGGCTGAAGATGTACCTCAGTGCAAAGGCCCTGGGCTCAAAATAAATAAAGGAAACTGCCTCTGGCGGGTGGTACTCACTGAATGAGCTCACCTTGCTCGGCACAGTCTTGTCTCTGGGGTCCTTTACGAGGAACAGGCCTTCGCTGACAGGCAGCCGTACCATCTGATCCACTTTCCTCCCCAGGGGGTTATAAACGATGACCTGGAACTACATGGGAAGTCAAGGAGGGGGCAGGTCACTGCTGGCCTTCTCAAGCCTACCCACGGATGTAGCAACATCCCAGGACGACCTCAAGAGTATCTGCCCACGCTCCACCCTGCCCCGTGTTCTGCAGCTCCTGGATGACCCTCCAAAGAAAACTGCAATCACCATCCCATTGCACTTTAGCTCCTCATTCAGCCCACACTCCTCCACCCCACTCCAGGCTCACGTGCGTGGATGTCTGGCTGAGCGGGCAGAGGCTAATGTTGAGGTCGCGGCAGAAAGAGAAGGACTCCTTGGAGCCGCTGAGCTTGGCTAGCGCGTTGCTCAGAAGAACCTGAGGAGGAGCCCAAAGAACAGGTGAACTGCTGACCGGGTCCACACCTGGATCTCCTCCCACCACAGCAACGCTACACCCTGCGGCCCGGCTCCTCTTCTCCCTTTGCCCCGCGTCCCGCAATCCTGCTCGGCAAGCCTGCCTAGAATGCACCCCACGATTTAGACCACGCCTTACGCTGTACTTGTCTCAGAGGAGTGGACCTTGCCCCTTCCAATCTCCACCCCTCGCCCAAGATCCCCCTCTCTCCTTAACCCCTTGTTCCTTCTGCCCCACCTCCTGAAAGCCCCGCACCTAGAGGACTCATAGGCCCCACCCACCACCCTAGACCACACCCTTTCTCCTCGGCCCCGCCCACCTCGCAGGGACCCCAGCCTGCTGCCAGCTGGCGTGCGTAGTCATTGGCCACGTGCTGCCGAGAAGTGCCACTGACAGCGTCATGATGCTGTAACACCGCCATTGCTTCGTCTGTGGATAGAGCGGTTGAGGTCAGTGGGGCCTGCACAGAACTCTCTGGCTCAACCTCAAGGAGGCAAGAAAGGCGCCACGCACGAATGCTTGACTCAGAAGCTTCAAGAGGGACCCCCAGGAGGGATGCTTTCTGGCTTCCCGACACCTACTGAGGGGTGCACTGTCTCCGTAGCCATAGGGTCCTACATTGGCCGCTGGGCCCACCAACGCCTCCAGCTGGTTGCACACCTGCAGGATACCAAGGAGGTGCGCTGGGCCTGGGCCACCTGGATTGTCCCCTAGGCTATCCCTGGGTTGTCCTCTGGTCACACCCACCCACCTGCAGGAAGTTGTAGCTGAGGCGTTCATAGCGTTTGAGGGCTGGCCTACTGGAAAAGTAGCCAGTCCAGAACATGTGGGGGCCATCGGCATAGGGGAAGAAGTCATCCTCCTTCACAGACCTGTGGGGGAAGTGTGAGGACAGCAGAGCTGGCCCAGAGCAGGCCAGCCCTCTCCCCTACCCCCAGGCTCCCCAAATACCAGGTGAGGTTGGCTTTGTTCAGTTCCCACAGGTAACAGGCTGGGGTGGAGTAGAGAACATTGACACGGCTCCCAT
>PVKA01052668.1:0-11595 GCA_004027165.1 Ctenomys sociabilis
TGCTGATTAACATTTGAAAACCAATTAGTAAATTAAATGTCGGCAGTTTAAACATATAAGTTGACTGCACACGACAAGAATCATATGGATAAATTTAAAACCTGTTATTGGCATAGCTTTTATAAAACTAAAACTGTTTTATCAAAGTTATGACTTTCTATTCTAATACAAGGGAGCTATCACAAATCTATAGTAAATTTCTCATTTATTATTTAAATATAAAAACTATTTCATTTATAATTATAATTCATTCTATAATAATTATTTTACTTTTTGGGTCATATACATTTAGTCAAAACATGTAATTAGAACATATATATAATATGACAGAAATGGAACCTATCAATATTCATCAATAATCTGCATGTAGCAAAATTGTTATAAATATATGTACTATATGTGAAATATTAAAACTAATTAAGAGGGGCCAGGGAGATGGCTCAGTGGAATAAACACTTCCCTTGCAAGTGCAAGGGCCTGAGTTCAATCCAGTTCTGCCAATAAATAAAGAAATACATAAATAAAAGTAATAAGGGTACTTCACGATGTACATATTTTACATGTCAGCAACAGACAGAAAATGAATTTTTCATAATGTTGTTATAGAGTCAAAACATCTAACTTAGCTATGAATTAAATTATACCAATAGGTAAAAGACCCTCAGTTTGAAATTAAAGATATTTTGTTAAAAGTCAATAAAAATAAAGAGATATAACATACCAATGGTTAAAGAAAAAGAGTGATCAATTCTCCCAGATTTATTTATCAATTAAGCATAATTATAATCAGAATGGCAAGAGAGTGTATGAATATAAATAAGAGCAAAAGTCCAAGAAAACTAAGAGAAGCAGATAGCAGGGGTGAAAACCCTAATGGATGCTAAGACTTACTAGGAAATGTAATTTTTTAATCCACATGGTTCTGGTTCACAAGTAGAAAAATCGATCAATAGAACAAAATAATCAGCTGCAAAACAGACCACCCAATGTACTCAGACTCATTTACCAGAATTTGCCTTGAAAAATAAAGAAAAATGGGGAAACAACAATCGAATGACCTAGATTTTTAGTTATCCATCAAAGAAGTTATTCATACTTCAGCATGTACTAGAATTACCTCAAGTAATTCTGAGACTTAAACATGGAGCATTCCTGGAAGAAATTTATCTTGGTTTTATAAAGAATCCTTTCACTTTCCTGGAAAAGTCTCTTGTGTAGTCTTATGTGAAAATTGAGTGCTGGATAATAAATAATCACTTATGAAAAGGAAAACATGACCCTGTGAAGGTACTTGCAATGCATACAACTCTTGAAAAAAAATAACATTGGAACGATATACAGTATACTTCTATACAACACTGAGAAATATGCATACAACTAAATAGAAAATAGAAAAACTTAATCTAGTGAGATAGCTCAGTGAATTTAAGTGCCTGCTTAGGCTAGCCTAGGCAAGTGCAGGGACCATGGTTTGAGTCCCAACACCATGTGCTGGGCCCGCCCCATCCCCAGGGCAGGCTGAGCAAGCTAGAGTCGTGGCTTAGTGGTGCATGCCTGTAATCCAAGCGCCAGGGAGCGTGAAAGCAAGAGGATCACTATGAGTCCGAGCTGCGTAGTGAAGCCCTGTAACAACCAAATACATCAATTAAAAAAAAAAAAAAAAGTAATGTCTATAGTAAAGTTGATAACTATGCAAATCTACAAACCAGAAAATTGATTCATAAATGTGCTCTGAGTAGTTTTTCTAAACTCATTTGATATGTACACTGGAAAAATAGTGTTGGTTGAAAGATATGTAGTCTCTAAATGACTATTTGTCTTTTGCTACTGTATTTACATTTTAAAAATTTTGTTCATAATTTACTTAGTTTTGGAAGACAAAGATGTCTCTGAATCTTGATGTACAGTACCTTATTGCAGTATATGATAAAAATTCCACAAGGAACTCCCTTGAAACATAACTTAGTGTATCTCAAGTAGCATCACGGTGCCTATGAGAAAAATGAACAATGAAGTGTGGTAATATAGTCATGCAAGGAATTATTATGCAGCAATAACGGCAAGATAAATTTTAATTAAGCAAAGTACTGGTGAATAAATAATAAAGATTATCTAAACATACAGAAATATATTGTTTATGCAAACTTAGAATTATGTCAAATTAATTAGTGTTCAGGAGAGAAGAGTACTAATATTATGTATGCATATGTGAAAGAATGCTGAAACATATGTAATGATTAACACATAATTCATGCTAATTGCACTCTCTAGGACATTGATGAAACTGGGCATTGGTTAATGAAGGGACACATACCCTTATAAGAGTGACCAATAACATTTGATTCTTTAAAGTAGGGCCTATGTGTGGATCTTTATTTTGCTTTCATTTATTATATATTACATATGCATTCTCTTGAACATAGATGTTTGTTTGAATAATAATCTTTAAAAAGTAGCCTAGACATTTTTCCCATTAGTTTTCAAAGATCTGACTGAAATGTGTGCTTCAGAACAAAGTGTTTGTAGAATTTCCTCCACCTGAAAAGCAACAGCAACTTGTGTGCTTGTTGCACATTTGTCCCCCCAAAGCATCATGCAGTCATTGAGCCACAGTTCTACAGTTTGTGATTAACTCGTGACCCAAGGCCGGGATTATCTGAGTACCACTGGGATTATGGATGTGAGCGCTTCACCCAGCTTGGGGAGGACAGCCTGAATGCAGCATGAGGAAGACATTGGCTCTCTGTAGCCATTGCTGCTGCAGCTCCTACCCTTAGCTCTTGCTCTCTACTCTTTGCTGCCACCATGAAAGATTGGTGTCTGCCATGTGCCACTCTGCCTTGGAGCCAGCCCAGTATGGACTGAAAACTCCATTAACTGTGAGCTAAACAAACCTTTCCTTCTTTCCTTCTGGGTGTTGTGTATTTGTCCTAGCAATGAAAGAAAAGTAACTGAGACAACAACAACAACAAAAGAAAAACAAAACCAAGAATTATGACTATCCGATACACAAGGGTTTCTTCTTTGTTTTCTGTCCTTTCTAGGCACAACCTCCTTCCCAAGATTAACACTGCTTTTCTAAAAGAATCATTTTGGAGCTTTTCTGATTCCGTATCATTACGTACAGTTACATCCTAGTAAAAACGGTATACATACTCCAACTTTATTTTCTAATTATTTTTTATTTTTAATTTAAATTCATTATACATTGAACTTTTATCCATTGGTTCCCCTAATCTCAATCATATTTGAATATTTTATTTCTAATCTTAGGTTTTTTGTAATCAGATTATCTAAAATTATGACCCCCTTATTTCCTGTCTTCCATTCTATAGCCTTTCCTCACCTTATTTTAGTGAAGTGACTCTCAGTGCAATGTGGAATCTAAGTGGTAAGAGTGGGCGTGCTACTCCTCCTCAGCAACCTCAAACAGGAGAATTTTAAGAATTTTTTTCTTTTTTTTTTGCTTTTCATCTTGTATAATTGACCCTCCCAGCAACTTTCATTTTATTTTTATTACTATTCCTTTAAATGGGTAGTTTTTAATCCTTACTAAAGAACCTGTTATATAATCCTTGTGGGTCTGTCCACATGAGATACTTTTCTCTTAGTGAGGTAAGATATATTGATCTTTTCATGGTAAATCAAACTTGCATTCTCAGAGGAAATCTTACCAAATACAAGATGTATTAATTAATTTATATATCCCTAGACTCAGTTGAGTATCTTTTTATAGCATTTATATACATATGTTTGTAAGAGTTTGGTTTTCTTGTTGTTGTTGTTGTTTAATATCTTTGTTAAGGCTTGGAATTGAATTTATGATGATTTCTTAAAATACATTAGTAAATATTCTCATTACCTTACTCTGAATGATGTTATATTTAGTTTAATTTTCCCTTTTATTTTTGGGAAAATTAAGCACAGAATTACTTGGGCTTAGACAGAATGAGTGTGTACATCTGAGTGTGTTTGTGTGTAAGGGTTTATAATGATATGCTTACATTTTTATTAGATATAAAATGTAAATGTTGTAACATTAAGCAAGTGATTGCCTTTCGTATTTTTTCTTTCTCCCTATTTTTGTCAAATATATTGAAAGTTATAATATGTTCATGATACCTTTTATAGTCTGACATGCCTTAAATGGGTACAGAAGCTAAATTGGCAACTGTTTTCTTTAAGCAATTAAATGGTATCTCACTCTCCTCTGAGTTCCATCATTTTTATGAGACATTTTGTGTAAGTTTTACGGCTGCACCAATCAATGAAATCCACTTTTGAAGGCTTGCTTTAAAGATTTTCCATTTCCAATTTTCAAATTTTACCATAATCTGGTTATGTGCTTTTCTTTGTTTTTATTGTACTTCAAATATACAATATTTGGAGTACAAATTTGTGTGGTGAAATTATAGTAATGAATCTTTTGTAGCATATGTTTGACTACAAAATTTGTAAATATTTCTACCATTTTAGTGTTTCACTTTTCCTAGTAGAATCAAAGGGAACCTTATTAAGGATGAGGAAAAAGGTTTTACTTAAAGATTTCTTATTTTTTGGTTAGTTGATGTAGTTTTCCTTTTGTATCTGCAATGGTTTGTGTCTAGTTGTCCCCTCAAAGCCTCATGGAGTCATGGGGTGGAGACTTCTAAAGTTTGAGATTAACTCAGAACGGGATTATGGGTTTTAGTACTGTTTGAACTGTGGGTGTGAGTACTTCCCCCAGCCAGAGGCAGAGAGCCTGACTGCAACTTGAAACAGACTTCCTCTCTGGTGCCATTTTGTTGCTGTTGCTCCTTTTGTTCTCTGCTGCCACCATGAAACATTATTCTCTGTTATGTGCTTCTCTGCCAAGAGCCAGCCTAATATGGACTGAAACCTCCACTGTTTGTGAGCTGAATAACCTTTCCTCCTTTCCTTTTGGGTGCCAGGTATTTTGTCCCAGTAAGGAGAGAAGAGTAACCAAGACAGTATTTTTAAGCTTTGCACATAAATGTAGCCATCATTTCTGATCGAGGAGATTAGGGGGCCACAGAGGAATGTGAACGATGATCTATAGTGTGCCTAAAGAGAGTCACATGGAGAAAACCTTCTCTCAGGCTTTCACAGAGAGCAAATTGGTCAAGCAATGGCCGTGACTCATCCATGTGGCTGACACTGACAAGGGATCTACAAACTGCGGTACAGGGTTTAGGGATAAACCTGAGGGCACTTGACTGAGCTTGTCAGGTACAAAAGTTATATTGCTTATTATATAGGTGTTGCTTTATCTTAGTCTTAACCATACAGCAGAAAAGTATAAAAATGAAGTATAAAAAGTAAGGTGATATTAAAATGCTGAGCTGTAAAAGCTTTCTGGTATTGCCAGCCTTATAGAAAACTCACTATTATTATGGACTACTGTAGTATATTGGAATATTTTGCTGAATTCATGCATGTACGGTATTTAAAGGACAATGAATGAAATATTCTTCTCTGACAAAACTAAACAAAAAAAGG
Organism: Ctenomys sociabilis; assembly: GCA_004027165.1. NCBI lineage: Eukaryota > Metazoa > Chordata > Mammalia > Rodentia > Ctenomyidae > Ctenomys > Ctenomys sociabilis. Next base: position 5,500 of record PVKA01052668.1, read on the forward strand.
AGAGACAAATGAAGGACCATTTTGTATCTGTATATACAGAATAGTTGGGATAGACATATAGCTACTGTCTCTTAACTCAATGATAGATTTGTTCTAGCAGTGTTTGTGGAGAGAATATCATATCTGCATCTTATACTATGAATAACCACTAAGAAGACAACAACATGCAATATATTAATTATTTAAATTGTCCTACTAATTAGTTTTGAAACAGTCTCATTGCTATTTGTTTCTCAATAAAAATATTTTAAAAATCTCAGCAGATTAAGGCACTTGGAAGCAAGCCAAAGTTTCTGTTCCTGAGGCCTGCTGTGCCAACCCTGCACCTGGGTATACTGTGATGGAGATTGAGACTGGGCGTGGTGGCGTGTGCTTGTAATCCCGACACTTGGGAGGCTGTAAACAAGGAGAATCACTACGAGTCTGATTCAGCAGTGAGATCCTAAACACCCTGTAGATCCTTCCCTAAAATAAATAAGTAAATAACAAAAAATTTCTCCAAGACCTTAAAAAATAAAAATAAATAAATATTGTAACCATCAGTCTGGGTTTTACAAGGTTTAATTTTATAACTAAGTTTGCATATTTGTAAAAATTTAACTTTCATATATATATATATCAGATATACATTGGTGTGGTATAATATTGCAAAAGGAAAGTTTCCAAATATGTGTTTAAGTTACATATAATGAATGGAAATGAGACAGTCAACATTTCTCAGATATCTTCAAACATGTGCTCACGTGATGGTATATACAGCTAAATTAAAAATGCATGTGGGATTGAAATTTTCTTGTTAAATTATTAGTTCAACATTTACTGAGATGATTTATTTTTATTTTCTTTAAAATAAATGAAAAGGGGGGCTGGAGAGATGGCCCGGTGTAATAAGCACTTCCCTGGCAAGCGCAAGGGCCTGAGTTCAATCTCTGGCTCTGCCAAAAAAAGAAAATAGGAAAATGAAAGCACAAATGGAGAAAAGATCCAAAGCATAATACAATCCAGAAATCCTTTTTTGTGTGTGTGTGGTACCAGAGATTGAACTCAGGACCCTGCGCTTCCCAGGCAAGCACTTATTCTACTGAGCTATTTCCCTGGCCCCAGTCCAGAAATTCTGAATAAATAATCTGTTCCATTTTCATGCATGTATGAAATATATTTGTATGTTTAAGTGTGCTCGTGTGTGCGTGCGTGTGTGTGTGTGTGTGTGTGTCTTAGATTTAGGATTTCCTGTCGAAGTCTCATCTTTCAAGGAGGCATTGGAAGGAGACTGGATTGCGATCGTGGCAGCACTACACTCACCAATGCCTTACTTAGCTGGTGCGATGATGAGCTCCCGGATGTAGGGTCTATCTGGAAAGCCAGGTCATAGGGCCCTGAACAAGCAGGGCGTATTCGTGCTTCTGATTCCACCAATCTCGCTTCCTGCTTCCTGACTCCCATGGGGTGACGCCTTTCCTCTACTCTGGCTTTCTGTTTCTGTTTTTGCATCTGTTAACATAAACAAAGTAAGATTTAATGAGTATTTAAGCAAAGAACCTCCAAAATATGCTATCCCTTTTACAGTGCGGTGATTAGCCTGATCCACACCGAAAAACAATGGCTTGGAAAAAAGGCATATCATGGGGAGAAACTTTATGTATATATGTAAGTAACTTTAGATGCTAATCCTTCAGTTATTCAGTTATCTATATGAAGTATAAATTTATGATATCAATTTAGGTATCTTTAGAGAAGCTCTAACTGTAATTCATCTTATTTTACCCGAATAGGATCTGACTCCATATTAACAAAGCAAATTTTACACCGATGACCCTCTCTGATCTGCAGTTACACAAGTACCTGAAAGTCTATATTCACAGCATTGAGATAGAGTCTGAAAATGAAAAGAATAAAAGAAAAATTTAGACCTATCGTTTAGTAAGTAATTCTCCATGGGTTTCTTATATTTCCATATATCTTGAATGCTCTTACTCTGGACTATCTTTTCAAATATATTAAACACAAAGTAGTCTAGCACATTAGGAATAACATCCTGCCCTAGTATAATAAAAGTCTAAGGAAAGAAATTCGAGTCTACACCCATTACAATGTAAAAGACTCAGCTTTCCTAAGCGTGGGTTTTCTTTCTCTTAATGTATTCTCCTGTCACTTGGTTCTTTTTTCACTGTCCAGTGGGAATTCTAGCTTAGGAACTGGCATAAATGATAATGCTGGATACTGTTATTGCTATGAGTATCAAACTGTTTCCTATTTTTTGGTCCTCTGACCCACAGTTTTATGTCTTCTTTGAGTAGTTTGAAATTGTAATAGACAGAATTCTGAGTTTCTAATTAGGGTGGAACCTTAAACTTAGGTCCCTGAGTTTTTTAAAAATTATAATCTGTTCATTCCTCTGAATTTCATTGTACATCTCTCAGATGCCTACTTCTGGAAGCACATAGCACTTCTCATTACAGGTATATAAAGATCTCCAGTGTCTTCCAAGTAAGTAAAAATTTAGAACAAGGAGTCATAATCAATTCTCTATGAGAACAGTTGACTCATGGCAGTTTCCTAGCTTCTGCAACTACTAATATTCTTGTTCTCATCCAATCTCTCCCTCTGCCTTCCCACAGCCTCCTCCTGAGATGTCCCTTGCTTTTCTTTTGTCCTAAGGACACCTTCATTGGATTTTTGACCCATTCTAATCCAGTATTATCTTATCTGGCCATTCACTCTAAAATTATTTCTACAAAGACCATATTTCCAAATAACATTTTGAAGATACAAAAGACGAGAAATTTTAGAGGACACTCTGTAACCCATTATACCTCTGTTATTTTTAAGCTGAAAACCGCTGTTGTAGAATTCTTACCAAACTCAGGTTACCTGTGGTGTGGAACCACTTTGCTCAATGATCCATTGGTCCTGTGAATCTGATCTGCTCAGTGAACTTGGGCATCACATTAGATTTCTTTCAAGTGTACTAGTCCAGCTCTGTAGATGCTACCTCTGCCCAAAATACTACTTACCTCAATGATAACTTCCATCTTCTATCCAGTTTTTCAAGAAACTTTCTGATTCTGATTAAAATTTTTCTCCACAAGACTTAACTTAGAATATATGTCTCCATAATATATTTTAGAATGCAAATTCTGTAACCCATTGCTTTCAGGTACTACACCAAACAGGGGAACATCACCACAAATAAAATATATTTGGTTCCTCAAGGCCCATGGAAAATTGTGTTGTTATGTGTCTGGAGACATTTACACAATTCTATAATTGGATTTAGTTAATTAATTCATGCTAGATATATTTAATTGCCATTCATAGATGATAGCAGATGTATTGTCTCAACTTATTTGTGCATTTACAATTTATTGTTTAATAATTTTGTAGAGAAATATTGGTATAAAATTTTGAGTGCTTGAGCTTGATTTGTATGATTTTTAGAGACCTTTATTTTTAGAACAGTCACACTAAATGTTCAATAATTGCCAGAAAGAACTTAGACTTATCTTACATTCACAATTTCTTTTTCCTCCATGCATTAATATCAATGGCCACTCTTCCAAACTTAAAAACATACTCAGACTCAAGCAAGGAATGTATGTGACAAGAATTCTAGCGATCTTGTTTAAAAGTGCAAACTAAGGATTCAACATGAATTAGTGATTAGAATGATTTCGAACTGTGACATCAACCCTCCCCTTTTCCAGCAGATTTTAAGATCCTATTAATTAGAAACAAAGTTGAGCCTGTGATTTCAAGTGTAAATGCTAATCTGAAACTTTTCCATCAGAATACTTAACTTTTCACCAGTGCAAGCACTGGCGAAAACTTCTCCTCAGTCATATATGTGAAATATAAAATTGTACTTTAGTGATGACAGCATAGATATGTAAATGCTTACTTGTGGTGGAAATGAGTTAGACTTACAGGTCCAATAATATCACATGCATTAGAAATCTGTATACTTTAAAAACACCATCTTCCCTTTCCTATATATTTAATAAGTTTTATAGATGCCATGATGAAAAATGGTTCAGTTTCGACCAGCTACAAAGCTACAAAGTGAGCTTAAGGCCAGCCTGAACTGCACAGTGAGACCCTGTCTCAAAAAGACAACAAAAAAAAAAAAAAAAAAAAAAAGTTCAGTTTCAATGCTTTTTGAAATGCAAACAAGCCAAAATTGTGTACTTTACCTTTTTTGATTCTTGTGAATTGAATTGAGCCATTATTTTGTTTTGAATGAACTAATGCTTGCTTGTTTCATAATTTCTTATAACATACTTAGAAATAAAAGTTTTAAATGTAAAATCTCTTAAAATCTAATTTGTTTTTCGGGTTCCATTTAGAATTGTCCAAATGAACAAAAAATTGCCAACAGGACTTTAAATATTAAAATATAGTTCTTGCTTCTTTAAAGATAAATAAGATTTCACATAGAAGGTATAATTTGCAAAGAGTTTTCAAATAACTTTTGCTCTTTTTATCAATACATACTTGTAGTATATGATACTTACTTTTTCTAGGGATAATTCATGCATGTACATGATACATCCTAATTCATTTTCTTTCATTGCTTTTCTCTCCTCCACCCATCCCTTGATTCCCTTCTTTTACTCTTCTACCTGTCTTCAATTCATAATATTTGCATCCTTGTGTGTACATAACACAGCTTAATCCTGTTTCTTTTCCCTTCCCTCATAACCTTCCCTTCATCTTTATCGGTTTTGTTACTTCCTATGACCTGTGTTTTATTTTGCTCTTAACTTATACTTTGCACTTTTCTCTAAGATAGCATCTCACCCCAGAAAGATGGCATCATCAAGCATCAAATAATAACAAATACAGGCAAGTCTGGGGGGACAAAGGAACTCTCTATACTGTTGTTGGAGATTAAGCTAGTACAACCATTTTGGAAAACGGTATGAAGAGTCTGCAAGAAACAGAGTGTAGTAATAACCTTTGAATCAGCTATTATCCTTTTAGGAGTCTTTCTAGAATAGTTAAAGACATAATATTACAGTGATGTGGACACATCTACGTTTAAAGCAGCACAATTAATATCTGCTAAACCTAGGAGGCAGCCTATATGTCCAATAGCAGATGAATGGATGGAGAAAATCCAGAGGAGCACAACAGAGTTTCACTCTGCAAAAGGGACAATAAACTTGAGTCGTAGGTAGGAACAATGAGGCACTTTGGCACCATAATGTTAAGCGAAATAAACCAAATAACTACTTTTTGAAGTCTTCAGTCAATGATCACGATATATATTAAGTTAGAAATGGATTCAATTGATAAAAGTTGAACACACATAAAACTTACCCTTAATGCTTTAAATTATTTGAGAAACAAGGACCAAATGAGGGTCCTTGAATGACAATAGGGTCCCCCATGGAGGACGTTTAGGTATCTCTGAGTCTTTCACTGATTGGTAGTAAAAGGAAGAAGTAATTAAGTTTCTCACTTCTGAGGAGTTTCGACCATCTTTGGAACATGTGAAAGAGTTTTTTTTTTTTTTTTTTTTTGTCTTTTTGAGACAGGGTCTCGCTATGCAGTTCAGGCTGGCTTTAAGCTCACTTTGTAGCTCAGGCTGGTCTCGAACTCACAACAATCCTCCTGCCTCAGCCGCCCGAGTGCTGGGATTACAGGCATGCGCCACCACGCCCAGCATGAAAGAGTTTCTAACATGCAGTATTATCCTTATTTAGGAAACTTAACAATGCCAAATGCAGACTGTTACCCTCCCTGCTCCTCCAGTCGTCTACTTTTCTTATTGTATTATGTTTTGATAGGGAATGAAAATTGTCCTCTACTGTGAAGTTCTAGAAATGTCCTGAGGTGACAGCCTGACTTTAGAAAGTACTCTTTTCCCATAATATTAAGCTGAGCTGTAAATGGCGATGGTCGACAATTTCTTTGAATAACTCCCTATGGTTGCAGAATGCTGGACTGTGTTGGATTGTGGTGTCGAGTTCAAGCACCTAAGGTAGTTGAATGTCAATGGAGTGCCCACTTTTGACAGGTGTAGACAAAGGAAGGGTTGTAGAAAGAAAAAATCAGGATGTGTGTGTATAGACAGTACAGTTGGGATAGATAACG
>PVKA01052669.1:0-11595 GCA_004027165.1 Ctenomys sociabilis
TCATTTTGTAGCCCAGACTGGCCTCAAACTCACAGCAATCCTCCTGCGTCAGCCTCCTTAGTGCTAGGATTACAGGCATGAGACCCTGTCTCAAAAAGACAAATAAATAAATAAATAAATAAATAAATAAATAAATAAATGAAATAAAAGTCTAAAAGTATAATTCTTTTTTTTTCAAATTCTAATTTTTTGTTTTTTCTTTTATTTTTATTTATCTTTTGTGGAACCGGGGATTAAACTCAGACCCTTGTGCTTGCCAAGGAAGCACTTATTCCACTGAGCCATCTCCCCGGCCCTAAAAGTATAATTCTAAATGCCCATGAGTACCTATTTAAAGCAGCTAAAGCTTCTAGATCAGAGGGGAGTACTTGAATCTGGTTCATACTTTGTATCACATACAATTTTTTTTTTGAGACAGAGTCTCACCTTATAGTTCAGACTGTCCCTGAACTTACTATGTAGCCCAGGCTGGCCTTGAACTCGCAGCAGTCCTCCTGCCTCAGCCTCCCAAGTGCGAGTGCTGGCATTACAGACATGTGCCACCATACCCAGCACAAATTGTCTTTCAATTGGAAAATTCTAGATCAACATCAGAGCTAATAACTTGGTTTTTGTATCGTAATCAAACTCACAACTTGGGCTTGCCAGGCAGGCGCTGGGCCACTGAGCCCCAGAGCTAGTTAACTTTGAGCCTATATTTTTCTGTGGCTGCAGCTTATGACCATAGGCCAGATGAACACACCCTCCTGTCCACCTACTCATGTATGTCACCTGTTTCCCCAGAGGCCTTTGAGTGTGACACTCCTGCTCAACTCCTTAGACAATTCTAAGCATTACAGCACAGGCTGGCTCCTTATCTGTGCCTTCAACCAAGCTTGGAATGAAAATATTAGAAAAAAATTGCATCTGTACTGAACACGTACAGGATTTGTGATTGGTCACTAGTCTCTACATGATATAATCTAATAACTACACTGAACTAGATTTTTTTAATTTTTGAAACATCTTTTATTTGTTCATTTGGTACAGGGTCTTGCTACACAGCTCAGGCTTGTAGTGATCCTCCTGTCTCAGCCTCCCCAGTGCTGAGATTACAGGCATGCTCCACCATGTCCAGTCTTGGTGGCCAGCACAGTGAAGCCAGGGTTCCAGGACCCAGCACATATGGTACCAGGGATCGAACCCAGATCCTTGCACTTGCCAGGCAGGTGTTTAAACCACCAAGCTATCTCCCCAGCCCTGAACTACATATTTTAAGTAATCTAGAGATTTTTTTTAGACCGTCCCCTTTAGAGATGTTTTAATACATTCCTGCCAGCTTGAACACCAATGGTTACATGAGTAACTGTTCTATCAGGTGGTGTGTAGCACTGGTGGTATAAGCGGTAAGATCGTGAATGTGTTGAGGGTTTACAAAAGGATGTATGTAGACTGTATGCCAATACCATGCCCTTTTACGTGGCAGGTCTGGGTTCCTCAGAAGTTCTATGACTAGCCCTGTGGACTGAGGAATGACTATACCAAAGATTCTAGGCTTAGCTTGGTGTGATGGCAAATGCCTGGAATCCCAACCCTTAGGAGGCTGAGACAGGAGAATCACTGCAAATTTAAGACCAGCCTGAGCTACATATTGGGATACTGTTTAAAAAAATAATAATGAAGGACAGCCAAATAGCTCAGCAGATTAATGTGCCTGTAAGCAGGTGCAGGGCCCTGGGGGTTCGATTCCTGGGCCTGTCAATGCTGGCCCCGCAACCAGGGCGAACAGCAATTGAGAGTGGGCATGATGGCGCACACCTGTAATCCCAGCTCTTGGGAAGCTGAAAACAGGTGGATCACGACAAGTCCAATCTAGTAGTGAGACCCTGAACATCCTATAGACCCTTCCCTAAAATACAATAATAATAGCAATAATAATAATAATAATAATAATAAATAAAATAAGACTAGGTTAAATAAGATCCAAAAGTTATACAAATGTTTAGTTACTAAAATTCTCGCTTTAGTGTTTCAAGATTCTATGATTATAATAATCAGCACAGTAGGGGATTTAGTTCAGAGACACGGCATCTGCCTGACAAGCATGAGGCTGCAAGCTTGATTGCTAGTACCAAAAACAAACAATACAGTGGTCCATGTTTGCCAGATGCTCAGTCCCAAGGTTCAGTGTTGTCTAGGGCTTAATGTTTTAAAAGTTTAGGATTATTGGCGGGGGAGTTAGCTCAATGGGATAAATGCTTCCCTGGCAAGTGCAAGGTCCCAAGTTCAATCCCCCAGTACTGAGACAAACAAAAACCTCAAAATGTTTAGGATTATGAAGTTACATATTTGTGATAGTTTAAGGTTCTGAGTGTCCAAAATCCTATGTATATACAACCCTAAGATTAAGAGTCTTCGATTTCGAAGGCCTATGTTCTAAAATCCTATAAAGTTGCCTGGTTGTTGTCCCCCTAACCCCAATGGGGGATTGAACTCAGGCCCTTGCACTTGCCAGGGAAGCACTTATTCCACTGATCCATCTCCCTGGCCCAAGTTGCCTGGTTTTGTTGATATTGCTTCTTTTTTTTTTTTTTTTTTTTAAATGTTCTGTGCATTTCTGTCTTTTTTTACAAAATTTATTTATTTATTACAGTGTCTCACTATACATCATGGACTCTTTTTTTGCGGGAGGGGGCGATCAGCTCAGCTCGCCCTGGAGAAGGGGCTGGCACAGCATGTGGTGCTGGGGATCGAACCGCGGTCCCTGAGAGCTTGCCTAAGCTTGCCAAAGCAGGTGCTTTAGACCACTGAGCTATCTTGCCAGCCCACTGATATTGTTTCTAAACAATCAAAATATGGTGGCAAACCATCCCAGTTGGCCTAAAATTAAGGTTTTCAGCGGTAAAACTATGAAGATTTATCACTGTGTCCACACTCCTGGGATCCTGTTTCCTATCTCCTTATCTTTTTTTTTTTTTTTTTTTTGAGACTTGGTCTCTTAGGCTGGCCATGAGCTTACTTTATAACCCAGGTTGGTCTTGAACTCACAATGATCCTCCTGCCTCAGCTTCCTGAATGCTGGAATCACAGGTATGTACCATCATGTATAGCTCCTGTTTCTTATCATCAAAAGGTTTAAATTATAAAGACTTTTAAAATTGAAATAAATAAAAATAAAGTCTTACAGATCTATGTACTTTAGCGTTCAGATGTCTGAGGCTTTAAGATCTTTTGGGGATGGGGACCAAGGAGATAGCTCAGTAGAATAAGCGCTTGCCTGGCAAGTGCAGGTTCCTGAGTTCAATCCCCAGTACCGCCAAAAAAAAAAGAAATCTTTGGGGACAATGATTAAACTTTCTAAGATCACTGACCAGAGTTCTGTATTTCTAAGAGTCTCATTGCTAAAGGATTAGCAAGAATCTCTGATGTTTTAATTCCTCAGTCTCTTGGAAGAATCTCTGGCATTTACAATGCCCCAAAGACCTACACTCCAAACTATACAACAGTTCCGAATTCATGGGACACTGCACAGAGCTGCTTTGCAGATCTAAGTGTTCAGTGCCTGGAAGTCTCTTCTCCTCTACCCACAAAGGCGAAGGCACCAAGACAAACAGAGGCCCCCTGCCGCCCCCTCCCAACCCCTCTGCCACCCAGTACCTGCCAAGGCCTTGATCCGGGAGCACTCGAAGAGCGAAGCAGCTCCTACAGTGGAGGTACCTGGTGGCTCCCGCTCCCAGCCCCGGTCGGGACTCTCCCAGCGGGCTGAGGGGTTGTTGTTGTTGGGGGCAGGGAGCCCCTCCATGTTGTCCACTTCCCCAGGAACCTGCGCCATTGGGAAGGTGAGGCCTGCGGACGGGAAGGGCAAGTTAGGGCTGGAAACCAGCCCAGCGCTCCAAGCACTCACTTTTCACGGTGACTGGCTATTATAAGTCCTGTGTTCTCGAATCACCCTCAGCTTTTCTGTCTTTCAAGTGGACATAATCAGACAATAGCAGGGCATGGTTGTCACTCTTGCAGCGCTAGCTACTTAGAAGGCTGAAGTAAAAGGGTCTCAAGCTTGAGCCCAACAGGTCTTAGCACTTGGCAAAGGATAGGGACTCAACAGTTTATCACTATTTGTGTGTGTGTGTGTGTGTGTGTGTGTGTGTGTTATGTGTACCAGGAATCAAACTCAGGATACTCAAGCTTGCTAGACAGGTGCTGTGCCCATGAGCTATATGTCTGGGCCCCTGTCACTGTTATTATTAAAACAATGACACTATATCAGTAGAACTCAATAAGGCGGTAACAATCACAGTAGTGAACATTTATTGACCACTTGTTCTTTGTTTAGTGCTTTATATGCATTTTCTTATTTAATTCTTACAAATTTAATTCCCTAGCAATCAGTTATTCAGAGACCCATTACAGAGGAGGAAACTGAGGCACACAAGGGTTTTTCACTTGCCTGAGTTTTGAAACTAATAAATGGTTATGATTCAAATTTAGGCACGGGGATAAAATGATATTAACCACAATTCTTCAGCCTTATAGCTACCACCACCCCATCCCACCCCCACCGCCATAGAGTTCTTTAGGGACTGCCAGTCACTAGAAAGGAAAAGATCTGTGTATGACCATGTGACTTGATTTGCCTTGGGGAACTGGCTGGAAGTGAAGGGTGCCAGATGTGGGCTTTTTTTTTTTTTTTTTTTTTTTTTTGAGACAGGTTCTCACTATGCAGTTCAGGCTGGCCTTAAGCTCACTTTGTAGCTCAGGATGGTCTTGAACTCACAACAATCCTCCTGCCTCAGCCTCCCAGGTGCTGGGATTACAGACATGCACCACCATGCCCGGCTATAGAAATCCTCCTGTTTTCAGCCTCCCGAATGCTAAGATTACAGGTGCGCACAGCCACGTCCAGTCTCAGCCATCATCTCAGTGTGCCCCAGGGGCAGGGCTTACAGGGCACAGCTGGGAATCGAACCTCAGCTACTGTGCTCTGCCTAAACAAGTTCTTTAGTCCACTGAGCTATCTGGATGGCAGGATGTGGGCTTAGACTGAAGAGATGGGGCATGTTTCTGCTTGTGCTGAGTGGCGGCCACAGAAAACCACACTCGAGCTAGAGCAGGTCAGAGGCCCATATCATTGCAGCCCAGGTAGGAAGAATCCCCCATTATAACCTCAAGATGAACGTACAGGGCCAGGAAGATGGCTCACTGGAATAAGTGCTTCCCTGGCAAGCCCAAGGGCCTGAGTTCAATTGCTGGTTCCTCCAAAAAAAAATGAAAGTACACCCAGCAGGGACCAGAAACACTGTCCAGCCAGGGCCAGCCTAAATCACTGAACTCAGACTCCATGGCTAAACAGACCCTTCATGTTTTGAGACACTGAGTTTTGGGTGATTTGTTATGCATGCAGTTTTACTGCTGAGCTACGTTTTAGGTCAATCTTAAGTTGTAGACACGAAATCCAAGTGGGACTGACATCAGGCACCTTTCTAGCCTCCTGGCCCACGGTCCTGGTTCTAACATCAGAAAAGGAATTAAATGATTCCCTTCTCCAATGACCCAGACAGGCGCTCTAAAAAGGGAGGCTGGCCTGAGGTGTGGTCAGCATAGTGGCAAGTACCCCTTTTGGTGGACGCACCAAACTCCACAGTGACTCTGTTTCTCCCTTGGACCACTTTAGTAGGTACATAGTTGCCCGTGCACACACCCGTGTGACCTTGGCCATGTCACCTCGCCTTTCCGGGCCTCAGTTTGTTCATCTGCAAAAATGCTAAGGACATCTGAAGATGGATTAAAATACAGAGAACATGGTATCAGGTACTGCGCAAGATCTCAATACATAGTTCTTGCTGTTATCAATTCTCCCCCTTTGGGGTGTGGGATCTGCGCTCCCACCCAACACTGCCTTTATCCTCTGGTCATAAGTTAATAAATTTAAGAGCCTGTTCTGGAGTCAGATGAGAGGAGTTCAACTCCTGCTTTATTTTTGCTGTATCTTTAAATTGATCTCTACCTCGGCCTCTCTGTGCCTCAGTTCCTTCTCTGTTAGAGGTGTCACAACTGTTCCCTCAGTGCAGAGTACTTAGGGATGAGGAGGCGCTCAGCACTTGGCCAGCTCTGGCAGGCCCAAGAGCAGCTCTGGCCCTACTCAGAGACTGGATGGGGAAGGAAGGCAGGCGCAGGTGATGAGGAGATGGGCAGGGGCGTCCTGCGGCCCGGCCCCGGGCAAGGATGGCCCTGCGCTGGGCTGCGGGTGGGAGCGGACGCTTTAACCCTTCACAGGCCGTGCCACTCTTCCTGCGGTGCAGTCTTGGAGTGGAGGAGGGGGCCTGGGAAGGAAGGACAAGGCCTGTGGAGGACCTCTGTAGGGCGCAGGGCCGGACCGACCTGGAAGTTGGGGCTCTTTCTGCTGCGAGTCCTGCCTCCACCGCCTAGTGAGAGCGAGGGGCTCGGGCCGTGCCGGGCGCAGGGGAGGATGCTCCACCGCTGGGGAGATCTGGGGGAGGGGCCATCGGCTGCCCGGCAGCTCACCTGGGCCGCAGCCGCTGGTGCTGCCGTCCCCTCTGCTCTCCGCGCCGGACAGCCCTCCCTGCCGGTGTCCGCGGCGCGGCCCGGACCGGATCCGCTCGGCCCAGCCGGCCGCCGCTCGGCCAGATCCGCATGCGCCGCCGTCGCTGCGCCTCCCCCAGCTCGCGCCGCCGCGCTCGGCGCGCCCCCGGGACCCCCTCCCGCCCGCGGCCCGCCGCCCCCAACGTCCGAGGGCGGGTCCCCGCGCGTCACACGCCGGGCCACGCGGGTGCAGCGCCGTCACACCCTCCCACGGACTCACACACTGCCCCCTCCCACACGCGCGGGACCACTTGCAACGTCATGAACGTGCTCTCCACGTCCACGCAGTGTCACTCCCTCATGTAGGGTTCCACAGGGTCAACCTGAATTTCAGGCTGTCACACGCAATCACACACACGGTGCCTCACACTGGAACAGGGACCACGGCACTACACACGATGACATGTTCAAATGGGGCCACAAACAACGTGGTGTTACACACAACCACGCATGTCACATAGGGAACAAAGTGTCATACACATCATTAACACCTTCACAGTGTCAAACATTTTACATGCACACATTTGTCACACTAGTCTTCCAGTCACGTGGGGGTGACATGTCTTGTACTACTACACTCATCCATCACAGTCACAAAGAGCATCACAGTAACACCCATAGCCACACACCCAACTGAGACCAGTCTCACACATCTCCAGCACACATGTCCATCACAGTCTAGCAGTCACATGCTCCACTACAGCTTATGTTGCACACTCACCCCACATCACATGGGCTGACACACACTGCCACCACAAGGTTACAAAAGAACACCACCAGTGGCGACCACACATGGGGTCACACAGTCACTGTAGCACGAAGGATAGCACAGTTTGAGCACAATCACGCGCTCCCTTGTGGGTATTTAGGTTCACAAGGATCACACAGGTACCTGGACATGCAGTTACATGGTGTCACACCCACGCACCCACCCTGTTCTCTTTCACAGTCCCCTTGCTGTTAGAGGTGCACCTGGGCTGTAGCGCAAGCACCGGGTCGACCCCAAAGAGCTGCAGGAGCAGGCGAGAGCGCGAAGCGCGCGGTAGGCGTGGCTCCGTGCCCCGCCCCGCCGCCGGTGGCTTGAACTCGGAGGCGGGGCCCTGAGTGTCCTTCCTTCTGGCCCCGCCCACTTGTGCCCGGTCTAGGCGAGGGACTGGCTCCAAATCAGTTAGCCAGGGTGGTGCAGGGTGGCAAGGGTTGCAAACCGTCGCCAGCAAGACCTACTGTCGTTTCTTTTCTTGGAGCGACCGAGTCTTTGGCCCACACGGGGGCGGGGCGCAGGCGGGACCTTCTGAGCAGCCCCGCCCCATCCCTCCATTTAGCGAAGGGGGAGGGCTCCGCCCAGCAGCCATTGGGTTCCCGCGAGTCCTGGGTCTCGGGCGCGCGTGGCAAACTCAGGACTCCACAGCATGGCTGTCAAGAAGATCGCGATCTTCGGCGCCACTGGCAGGACCGGGCTCACTACGCTGGCGCAGGCGGTGCAAGCAGGCATGAGCCGGGGCCGGTGGGGGCTATTATGGGGCAGAGCATTAGCAGGGGTTTTATGGGGCTGAGGGTGGGCTGAGAGACCACCAGTCCCCACTTGAGGTGTGTGAAGATTCAGGGAGCCAAGCCGGTGGCCACGGGGGGCGGGGGCACAAATGGGGGAAACTATGAGATTCAGTTTTATGGGAATGCAAAGTTGGGACGCTCCAGCGACACGTTTAGGTGTAAAGCTCCGGCTCTTAGGAAATGTTCTTGACGTGGTTGTCGTTGTCTTTGTGCTGTTGGGTTCATCGGCTTGCCGTCCTGCAGTGCCCTCCTGCCACGTGGTTAAACCCTGGCAGCCCTCATTTAGAGCAGGAGATAACATTACCCCACTTGACAGAAAACGGAGGCCCTAAACCAGGCATGCGTGCGTGCCAGTAAATATCCCAACGCTTCAGAGGCTGAGACAGGTGAGTTGGAGACCAGTCTGAACTACACAGCGAGTACCAAGACCCTGTCTCAAAAAAGAAAAGGAAGAAAGACAGAGAGAGAGAGAGAGAGAGAGAGAGAGCATAAACTGAGGCCCAGAGAGTAATTACTCCTACAGCTGGTAAGAGGCAGTGCTGGGATTTGAACCCAGATCATGCTCTTAAAACTTAAAAATGTCTGAAGGTTCTGGGATGAGACACTGAGCTGGAAACTGAAAAGGTTAAGGGTAAGTTGTTGTGGGTTCAAAACAGAGATCACGGAGACGCTGAGTGAAGAACTAGAAACTCTAGCTCTAGAAAAGTCCAAGAGGCTGAAAATTCAAAGGGTGCCAGGGAGGGTGTGGCACCCCCCAGCATACCCTGCCCTCTAAATCCACAGTCTAACCGCTCCCATCTGGGCCTGGAACTTCCAGATATGGGGCCTCACTCCTCTTAGCTGTAGTGGCTAAGATAGTAGCTATCTGTGTGCCCCTGAAAGGGTGGAGGCCACCACAGCCTCTGGGACTTTGCTGTCTCAGCCTAGCCTCCTTTGGAAGGGGATTCTTCTTCAGTGTCCTCCTCAGAGTCCTCAAGAAGGTCTTAATTTATGGAGAGGAAAACAACCCTGGCCTCAAACAATATGCTGATAAGCATTTCTAGGGGAGGAGTGGGGAAGGAAGAGGGAGAAGCTGAGATATGCTGAGTCACCCTGAAAATCTGGACTCATGACCACTTCCCTTAGTGCCCAGGGCCACCAGGTTTTGCTGTCCCACCCTGCTGGTCACAGCTGGGACAGCACCCATAGAACTGGAGAGCTGGAGCCTAGCAGAGGCTCACTGGCTCCTTGTGACTCTAAAGAGCTGCGCAGCGCCCCCTCACAAACCGGAAGGGCTTGGGTGGGTGGGATTTTATTGACCTCAGTGTGACTTATACGGTGTGACAGAGGTCCTGCTCTAGAGCACACACCTGTAATCCCAGCCACTTACCAGAAATTTGATGAGATTCTCTCTCAAAATTAAAAAAAAAAAAAAAAAAAATCAAGGCTTGGTGATTCTATAGCTCAGTAATCCCTGGGGCCCCTGTAACACCAAAAAAATTTTTTTTTGTCTTTTTGAGACAGGGTCTCACTATGCAGTTCAGGCTGGCCTTAAGCTCACTTTGTAGCTCAGGCTGGTCTCGAACTCACAACAATCCTCCTGCCTCAGCCTCCCGAGTGCTGGGATTACAGGCAAAAAATTTTTCTTTTCTTTTCTTTTTCTTTTTCTTTGTGAGGCAGATTTTCACTATGCAGTTTAGGCTGGGCTTAAACTCACTTTTATAGCCCAGGTTGGTCTCCAACTCAGTGATCCTCCTGCCTCAGCTTCCTGAGTCATGGGATTACAGGCATATGCCACCATGTCCAGCTACAAAGCAAACCAAGAGCCGGGCGTGGTGGCGCATGCCTGTAATCCCAGCACTAGGGAGGCTGAGGCAGGAGGATTGTTGTGAGTTCGAGACCAGCCTGAGCTACAAAGTGAGCTTAAGGCCAGCCTGAACTGCGCGGTGAGACCCTGTCTCAAAAAAAAGACAAAAAAAAAAAGCAAACCAAGAAACTAAAATAAGATCCTGAGCATCATTGATTCTGGTGCAGCCTGCCCTACATTCAAGCAGCTGGCCCAGTAGTTACCACCTGTGTGACCTAAGGACCTGTCATCTAAAACCTTACACCTAGATGTCTCTAAAGTAAGGACAAGTTAGTGGGAGGCCAAGATAGAGATGAGAATTCTACTCCAAGCCTGACCAATTTAGTGACTTAGCAAGACCCTCTCTCAAAATAAAAATAAGAAGAGTTGGATGGAGCTCAGTGCCAAGATCCTGGGTTTGGTCCCCGTATCAGTAGCTAGCTAACTAAATAAATAGGTGATGAATCTAGTGCTACTTGCCCTGCAATGCTTGTGATTATTAAGTGATATACTACCTGTGAAATGCTTAGGACCATAGCTAATGCATGGTGAGTGCTCCCTGGCTGACTGAATTCAGATTATAGCCTCATAATTATATTCAGCAGGCTCTGGATGAGACTCATTAAGGTAAAATTGTACCTTCACCTACTAGCTCTGGTCCTGGCCCAGTTACCTAAAATTGCCTTAATTTCTACATTGTCAAAGTAGGCATGTTAATAATTATCTAATAGAGTTGTTGGGCTCCTCAAATTGTGGGCCATAGTGAGTTCTGAAATATATTTAACTGGCCAAAATATTATCAGAATCCAGTGTTAAATGTTTGTTTCATAAAATTTTGAGTTGGATGTGTTTTGGTCTTCGGTTTTTTGTTTGGGTTTTTATTTCTGTTTGGTTTGGTTTTTGTTGTTTTTGGGTTGCTTTGAAACAGTTTCACTATACAGTTCAGGCTGGCCTTGAACTTTCTAGCCCACGCTAGCCTTGAACTCAAAGAAATTTCCCTGCCTTAGCCTGCCAAGCACTGGGTTTTCAGGTACACACTGCCATGCTTGGCTTAAATTTTTTCTTTCATATGTATTTGGTACACTTGGTTGGTTAGGGAGCAAAATCTATTTTTCGCTAAAGGTTAATATTTAAAAAAAAAAACCGAGCCAGGTGTAGTGGCACATGCCTGTAACCCCAGCCCTCAGGAGGCAGAGACAGGGGACTTGTCCAGGCCAGGGCTACATACAGAGTGCACTCAAGACCAGCCTGAACTACACAGCAAGACCCTGCCCCAAAAATCTGCAACTTGGGGCCAGGGAGATGGCTCAGTAGAATAAGCACTTTCCTGGCAAGCACAAGGGCTTGAGTTCAGTCCCTGGTTCTGCAAAAAAAAAAAAAAAGAAAGAAACAGCTGCAACTTACTCTTGAATAGTTAAGTGGAAGTATGTGTATTAGTATATGTATATTTGTATATAAATATATGTAATACATATCCATGTATCAGTGATGCCCAACATTTTAGAGATGGAGTACCCAAACTGCAAGCCAAGTCCCACTTATTTATCACAAATTGCCCACATTGCAATTAAACCTGAGGTTTTAGTTTAGAAAAACATTTGTTACCTGGTACTTGGCTGCAGGGCTGCTTAGCTCACATG
>PVKA01052670.1:0-11627 GCA_004027165.1 Ctenomys sociabilis
GGGGAAAACAGAAAAAAATGGAAACAAAGATTTTCTAAATGTGTAAATGAGGAAAAGAGGAATTCAAGTAGAGGGAGGAAGTAGAATGTGGAAAAAAGGATTAACATATGTCATGCACAGGTACAAATTCCCTATGATGAATGCTACCATTATGTATGTTTCATATGTATTTCAAATCCATCAATAAATTAATTAAATTAAAAAAAAGAATTGAACTAAATCAGTGGTTGTTACTGAGAACCCAAATTGTGGAGAAAGCCCACTTTATTGAAAGGCTGTCAATAGCTTGTGATTTGGAAAGACTGACTCAACTGGAAGTGGCTAAATGAAGTACTTCAAGATCAGGTGCTAGTGAGTGAGAAGGTCAGTGAGAAAATGTAGGAATAAGTCAGGATTGGGAAACGTCAAGTGACTCTGGAATATTTTAGTACTGAATTCTATGGGCCAGACACAAAAGTAAACAAAGTCTGGTACTCTGACTCTAAAGACAAAAAGAATGGAGGGAGTGTGGGCCACACTCTAAGTCTGAGTTTGTAAACAGAACCAGAAATGTATTTTTAAAGGTGAAATAAAAATCCAACTTGATCAAAATATCTTTAGTCATAATATATTCATGAAAATTTTAATTAACTTTACTGCCCATTATTATTTTTATGGGCTTTTGTTAGTTTAATGATAAATCCAATGAGACTTTATTCATCACACAGGAAACGAAAACTAAAAAAGAAATTCATTTCATCATATCAATAGTTATAATGTTTCTCTGAATAGGTTCAGCTTTGATAGATTATATGAAAAAAGTATACATATTAATTAAGTTTTTCTACTAACATTAAGAAATAGGAAAGTCAAAATATAAACTTAGCGGGCTTGGATGTGACTCAGGCATGAAGTCTGCCTGGCAAGTGTTAGGCCCTGAATTCAACTCTCAGTATCAAAATTAATTAATTAATTAATTAACTTACTTGTTTGTAGTGTGATGTTGTTTTTATTTTTCCATCTGGAATGTAATTCACTGATGACTTTAATAATTAGTGTTCATGAGACTTTACTCCAATGTGTTACTGAAATCTCACTGAAAACTCCTGGCCATAAAAGATTATAACACAGAATTTCTTTGTTTAAAACATTCTACAGTATTTATTTTTTCCAACTCCAGGAAGTAGGACTAATGTCAAAGACAATATTTATAAGATATAAGCACAGAAAAAAAATTGGAAAGTAAAACACACAAATGTAAAAGATGGAAATAATTTTAAAACTGAACATGTACAACGGTTTCTTTAAGCAGCAGTGTAGCCCTCAGATACTCAAGATCATTTGATTGTATGACCATGATGCATCAATTTTAAAATGATGAAGTATAACATAGGTCAAATTTGTAAAAGACAGCCTGCAAGAAATGATGATACTGCAATAATTCTATTATTTTTTTCTCAACTTTAATTTCATTTTATTGAGTTGAACCATGTGAAGGTGAAAGGGTAACTGCATTCTCTGGGCCAACACTCATGCAGCTGCAATCCCCGGAGCACAGTATTACATTTAAGAATTATAATAATTGCATTAGTAAAGAAAGTATATTGTACAAGCCATCATCCCCTCATCTTTCTTATACATTGCAGACATCAGCTAAACTGGCTTGTAATGAATCCTTTAACTCTCTCTAACTCTGCATGTTGTTATTTTTGGCTGTGCTTTAGTCACTTATTAAATTAAATACTTCATTTTTTCTTTATAACCCATCTACTTGGTCTGCTTGAGCTACCATAACAAACTAACACACACACTAAATGACTTATAATGAACAGATTCCATGGTCCTGGAATCTGGGAAATCCACAACTAATACACCTCCAGATTCAGTGAGACTATTTTCTGTCTGTCCTCTAACTCTCTTCTCACATGATGGAGGTGGTGAGTGTGGAGGACCAGTTGCGTGACTTTCCTTGAAAAAAGAGCAGTTACTTCCAATTTGGCTAAGCCTGGCCATGTATTGGGTACAAATCTGTTGGGATATTTCCTTATCCCCTCATTTTGCTTGAAGCACTGCAATTTAGTCTAGCTGAGGTGCTGATGTCTAATCCTTGAAGCAAGATGACAGGTCAGTGATATCACACCTTGGTTCCCAAAAAACAAGTGTGAGCCTCGCAGGAGAGAGAGCCATGCTCCACAGTGTGCACTAGGGTCAAGCCTTGAGATAAGGGGCTATGATTTTCCAGGGCAAAAGACATCACAACTGAAGCAGTAACTCCAGAACATTAAATACTGCCTTCAACTGCGCAGACTGCTCCTTCTGTATGTCTTTCCTCTGCATATTATAGAGGGGATTTCAGGTCTCCTACCTAGTCCAACTCAGCATTCATGTATTTCTTGCCATCTCACAGTCACTCATCCTCAAGCCACTCCCTTCTTTACTAATGAATAAAACCCAGGTTGAGCTCTGGGTCAAGGCTTTGGTTTTGGCTAGCTGCCATTCTAGCTGAATTTAAAACACACCTGGGTTCCTTATAACTACAAATATATTCTTAGTGTTTTTATTCTCACTATGGGTTGCATTGGAATTGATAGACTGAAAATAACTTGCTAGAATTTTGGTAATTTTTCTGTTTTTTTTTTCCTTGGCAGAACCAAGGATTGAACTCAGCCTTGCTCTTGCCAGGGAAGCACTTATTCTACTGAGCTATCTCCCTGGCCCCTCTGGTAATTTTTCCATGGGATTACAAATATAAACCTCTTCTCTGTGAAGAGAACAGGGGAGTTTTGTAGAGTGTCTTTATAAAAGGTCTAATTCTATTCTGTCAATGAAATCTCCATTATTTCCCCTCTCAAAATCCCAACACATAACATCATATACAGAGTTGTATTTTTTCTTTGTCTCTTCCATTTTTTAAAGAATACAAGTAAGGAGCTGGGGAGATGGCTCAGGATAAGCACTTCCCTGGCAAGCGCAAAGGCCTGAGTTCAATCCCCAATTCCACCAAAAAAAAAAAAAAAAAAAAAAAAAAAAAAAAAAAAAAAAAAAAAAAAAAAAAAAAAAAAAAAAAAAAAAAAAAAAAAAAAAAAAAAAAAAAAAAAAAGAAAGAAAAAAAGAATACTAAATAGTGATAGCAAAAACAACTGTATTAGAAACAACATAAAATTTCACTAAACAAAGTAATAGCAATTCAACAATGGTTGCTATACTATATGATGCTATTTTTAAATTTGTTGCTCAGATTGCCAGATATAAACATGCTAGATTCATTTAAAGAAAAAAAAAATCAATAACAAAAAGTTGTAAGAAATTTTAAAAAAAGGAAAAAGAAAAAAATTAAGCATTAACTGTTCCTTTCAAATGGCCAACAGACATCAGTAGACTAATTATCCAAATGATTCCGTGTATACACCTAAATAGACTTTTTACTTCTTTCGTCTTTTTCCTCATCACAAACTTTCTGTACAATTGAACAAATTATTTCCTTTCACAGTATGTGCTGTACCTTTTCAATTTTTATTACTCTCTCAACTTCTTTCATTAGCGAGATAATATGAATTGCACACAAGTGGATCTGATTTATTTCACTTACAAATATAATATCTAGTTTCACCCATTCCTCTACAAAAGCCTCAAATTTACCCTTTTTATACATGAATAATACTTCATTGTGTAAAAATACTATACCTTTTTTATCGATTCCATAGATGATGGACATTAAATTGTTTCTAAGATTTAGCTATAATAAATTGTGCTACTATAAATAAAGGTGCACATATATCACTGTGATATTATTCAATTCTTTTGGAAAAATAACTAGGAGGGGTATAGCCAACCTCAACGGGAACTCCAATTCTAGCTTTTCATGGAATCGCCATACTGATTTCCATATGGTTTTACCAGCCTGCACTCCCATGAACAGTGGAGAAGGGTTTCTTCTTCCCCAAAGCCTCTTCAAAGCTAAAATATATAGTGTATTAACTAGTGTTACTCTCCTATTGTTTAAAAATAGTTGAAAATAGAATTTAAAACATCTTAACCTTAATACAAATTATAGCAAAATAATTTGGTTCTATTTAATAGCTACAAAAATGTATGAAATCTTCATTATTATAAGTAAATTTTGTATATAAATTAATTTGAAACACTAAACCACATTGGTTGTGAAACCATATACTCGTTTCCATTGTTATAGAGATATGCTCAATATTTAGATACTGAACATATATACCATACATTCTGATGAGCTCATTTTTCTATTAAATGTCCATAGCCTTAATGCAACTGGTCGATAGGATACACATTGATTCATAGAAACTCAACACTGCAAGGAAAAAAAATTACCATTAGCATATAATGAAATGTGTTTAGAGTAAAATGACAGCACTGATATGATATGTAAACAATAAAACATCACTAACTTATTATGTGTACTAAATATAGGCTATTTAAATAATGTACATTAGGCTATTTAAATAGTAGACTTTTCTTTCAATAAAGTCTCAGAGCCTTAAATAGTAATCAGCAAAAAAAAAAGAAAATATAAAATTCTCTGACACAACTCCACACCTTCATCTGCTTTTTGGGCTGAGAACATGAATGTTCATCTTTTTTATCTTAAGAGATATAATTTGGAAGTCATCCATTTATAACTGGGGGGATGTGGAAAGCCGGGATCTTGTTTGGAACCTTCTAATCGAACTGTAGAAGTGATTTAATTTCAACTTTAATTTGTATAAATTACAGTTTAAGATTGTAATTTCAAATATTCTTGAATTGTACGCTGCTAGAGACACCAGAGAAACATCTGTGATTTTTCTATATAAGAAGAATAGTCAAAGATTTATAAGACATGGTTTATTTTAGTAACAATTTCAAACATAAGAGATTATTCTGTTTCATATATATCATATTATCACACTATTTCCCTCAAATAGTAGTTAACTCATCTCAAAGTCTAAGCAGTATTTTTGCTGTTTCAGTTTCCATTATTCCCACATGATTCCCATAAAAAAAAACTCTCACGTACTCCTCAAACACTCTTTCCCTACTTTGTCATCTTTATTCATAACATTTAGTTTTTCTCCTGACATAATGATATGCAACCCAACTGTTTTTTGGGACCCACACAAATATCACCTTTCCCATGTTGTCTTTAAGATTTTCAGCACCCAGTACGACCACAGTGCCCTCCAGCTCTCTCCAACACCTGAAAGGCATTTTCTTACCACACATTTTACATGTGCTTTGGAAGAATTGTGATCTGCATGTATTTTGCCTCTCATGCTCAACACCTAAGCTAACATTAAAATGATGCAGTTGTCCACCTCGAGCACAGTGCACCTCATTTAATATCCACATGCATCTGTTGATTGATGAATCACTGAGTTTTTTAATACATAGATTATAACAGGAAGCAGAGAATTGAAACAGTTTTATGAAAATGAAAAGGGAAAGCGAAACTGTTGTGTACTAAAGGTCATAAATGCCTGAACAAGTGTCTCATCCTTTCTAAAAGTAAGTTATCATATAAAGGAAAAAGTTGGCCTGGATTATCTCTAAAGCTGTTCCTAGCACTTGTGTTCTATAATTTCATGACTCACTAGAGATGACCATAACTCAAGCAAGCAGTAAACACATGCGCCTCCAGCCCCTGGCTGCAATGTCCACCTTTCTCAGTCCTCTCCAGCTTTGCTCCTGTAAAAACAAAGTCAAAGTGATAAAGTGGTTTAATTCAACATGCAAATTAGTACAGCTCAGATTATAACAGAAATCATGCTGTGGGCAGGTGAAGAAAATTGGAAAGAGGATTCAGAGCTCTACAATATGTTAGAGTAATCTTCAAATAGATTCGATGCATAATATATTAATTGAAGTAAAGAAAAGCAGGCAGAGAAAGAAGTTAGTTTATGATTTATGTACATGTTAAATGAATATATTTGCATTTCCTTGCTATAATTTATTTCTGTTTATAAATTATAAATAATTATAAATTTAAATTATAAATAATGTTAAATTTAAAGTTTCCATGTACATATTTACAAATAATTGGCAAAGGACATCTTAAATGAAAACTTAGGTTATGTTCAAAGGAAATCCTGGGCTTGTGAGGGACTTTATTGTTATTTTATTTTGATAATACTTCTATTAATCACCAAAGTATAGTAAATTCCATATTAATTACTCTGGAATAAATCTCCCATCATACCAGCAAATTATTCATAAGGCATTTTGAAACATTTGTAATGGATACATTAAAATATCACAAAAAAAAACTCAATAAATTTCATCATTTTATTTTGCAATGTTTGCCTTCAGTTTACCTCATTGCCCAGTAAAGCTGAATGTTTAGAATATTTTTCTTTGTATTTTTGGTTGTATATTTCTACAGCAAAAAACAGGCTCTCTCACCATCTGCTACATTGTGTAAACTTCACTTATATATCTAGATGTATCCCTCTCCCAACTCATTCTTGTAATAACTTACTTTATTTCATGCCTCGTATTTTGTAAAATCCTCTCACATTCGTCTCTCTATGTCTCTTTCTTCTATTTTGATCCTCAGCCAGGTTGGTTACACCTTTTTACTAAAGCAGGGTACAACATTTATTGAGCATAAGTTTAGATCACTATAAATTATTGAGAATTTCTAAAATCTGTATATTTTCTAAGTTATACTAAGTGTTTTACTACTGTTTTGACACAGAGGAAACAGCACAACAAAGAGTACAAAGGATAACGTAAAAAATTTCAAATGCTATCTTTCTACATGGATGGTATGGGTGTCATTTACTCCCTACAGAATATTTGTGTACTTTTTGTAGTTTTGGAGCACTAAGCTAGATTCCTGCATTTCTTCCCTGGTTAACAATTTGAGCCTTAGGGCCGGGTGTTGTGGTGCATGCCTGTGATCCCAGCACTTGGGAGGCTGAGGTAGAAGGATCGTTGTGAGTTCGAGACCAGCCTGAGCTCAAAATGAGCTTAAGGCCAGCCTGAACTGCATAGTGAGACCCTGTCTCAAAAAGACAAAAAAAAAAAAAAAAAAAAAAAAAAAAAAAAAAAAAAAAAAAAAAAAAAATAGTTTGAGCCTTGTTCTCTACAATGAAGTGATATTCCTTGAATAAGTGTATTTGTATACTTCTTCAATTAAAGCATTTCTATGCCATCCTTTTCCTGGATCATGAGGCAAAAACTCCCTAAGATGCCTTTAATTATCCCTTTATGATCCTCCTCCATCCCACCCGCGCCTGGTCAGCCCGACCTCCAGACAGTGCGACCCATGGCCTGAGACAATGGCTGACTCCAGCGGCCTCCTGGATCCTGCCCCAAGCTCTCCCAGAGAGTGTGAATTTGCACGACTCACCAGGCTTCCCAGATCAGTGAGAGTGTGGCGAGTCAGAGGAAGAGCCATTGGCTTCTTCCCACGTGCCCTACCTGATTCCTGCCCTCAACCACTCCAAGCTAGTGACTAGCCTGAAACCTCAGGACTACCACTCACCAACACCTCCCTGGATCCCCTGCCCTAAAGCCTGCCGAACGAGTGGGAATTTCCCTGATGCTCTGGGCAGCAAAGTTCAGTGAGTATAGAATTCCAGGCCCATCATGCCCGAGAGACATTTCCCAGGGATTCCCCACCCCCAAAACCCTCGTGGTCCAGTGAGAGCTCCAGGCCCACCCTTCCAAAGAAACATTTCCAGGTGATTACCGGTCCCACCCCACAGCGCCAGACCCAGTGCATGTCGGCCTGGAGTGAGAACTCCAAGCCTGCCATGCCAGAGGGACATTTCTCAGCAATTCTCGGTCCCACGCTACAGACCAAAACTCAGCACAGCCTGGCCTGTGAGTGAGGGGTCCAGGCCCACTGCACCAGAGGGACCTTTCCCAGCCTTCTTGGGTTACGGCCTGTAGACCCAGACCCAGCACAGGCTGGCTGACACATTACAGCCTACTCAATGAATAAGATCATCCACTATCCTTTTGTGAGCCCAGAAGACCCTGCAAAGCCCAGGCCCGCCCACCTGGGGAATGAACTGCCTGACACAGGGCTGACCCCACACAGGGCTGACCCCTGAACCAACAGAGGGGAACCAAAGGAGCTGAAGCAAAAAAAGAACTGAACACAACAGCTAGATCCAGGATAAGCATACCTGGAAAATCTCAAAATTAACAGACTGGCACCAGAATCTCATAACAAGCTAAGGTTATAGCCTCATCAAAGCTCTACGGCAAAGGTCAAAGGTCAGTGCTATACAAAATGACAAAGAGAAGGGGAAAAATGCAATCCCAGACCTCCAGTCCATCAGGAAGGGCAGAGCACACTAGCTCAGCTGCAATGAATGAACTAATAGATACAGCAGCAAAGGAACAACAGCAGAAAGCTATAGAGGAAATAAAACGAGAAGTAATTCCCCAAATTAAAAAAAGAAATATTTGAATACATAGTATCTGAAATAAAGAATGCATCCCAGAAACATTGGGTGGAAAAACTATGATCACCCAGAACAAGTGCAGAGAGCACTATTGCAGCTCATATATATGAATTAACACCATCTGAAGCAAAGAAACAACAGCAGAAAGATCATAAGGAACTCAAATCAGAAATAAGTTCTAAAATCAAAAAAGAACTTTTTGAAGTCATAGGATCTGAAATACAGAAACAAGTCTAGAAATATACAGAGGAAATCCAACTTGGAAGAAACACAATAGAAAAAGAATTAATAACTACCTCTAAAGAAGATATGGATAAAAAATTGAGGAGATCTGAAATATGAAGGATTCTTTGAATGAGCAATACAGAAAAGAAATAGAACACATGAAACACAGTCAAAGAGATATAGAAGAACTAAAAATAGCAATCACGAGTCTACAAAACTGTCTGAGTGAAAGGGAAGACAGGGTTTCAGATCTTGAAGATGCCAGAGCAGCTAGTGAAAAGGTGAGAAAGGATCTCTTAAAAACAACGAGAATGCAAGAAAAAATACTCCATCACCTGCAAGACGACGCCAGGATGAACATTGTGAGAATAATTGGTATCAATGAGAATGAAGGAGTCAATACAAATGACATAAAAAGAATTTGGGGAGAAATAATTGCAGAAAACCTCCCAAATATGAGGAAACAATCCAACATTCAGGTCACCGAAGCATACAGAACACCAAATAACCTCAACCCAAGTAGAAACACACCGAGACATATAATAGTTAAGATCCCAGAAATCCAACACAAAAATAATATACGAAAGCTGCTAGAGAGAAGAAGGAGCTCACATTCAAAGGAAAACCCACCAGAATTACAGCCAACTTCTCTATACAAACAATGAAGGCAAGGAGAGCATGGAGCAGAGTTCTTCAAGTCCTACACGAAAACAAATTCCACCCCAGACTATTATACCCTTCAAAATTCTCTTTAAAGTTTGATGGAGAAGTGAAATACTTCCATGACAAAGAACAACTAAAGAATTTTTGATGACAAAGCCATCCCTCCACAGGCTGCTGAAAGATGATCTAGAGAGAGACCACAACGACCAGAACTCCATGCAAGAGAATGGAAGGAACCCACTAAACAGGACAGTCAATTAAACACAGGTTACAAAGGAGTAAACAATACCAGCTAAATATCATGACAAACATAAGTCAGCACATTTCAATTATAACCATCAATGTAAAGGGACTCAATTGTCCAATTAAGAGAAATAGACTGGCACAGTGGATTAGCAAACAAAATCCAACAATATGCTGTATACAAGAAACACACTTAACTCAAAAGGACATTCATAGGCTCAAAGTCAAAGGATGGAAAACAATACTACATGCCCCAGCACCTCAGAAAAAAGCAGGAGTAGCAATTCTGTTCTCAGACAGTCTCAACTTCAAACCAAGAATTATCAAACGACACAAAGAAGGCCACTATATATTGGTCAGGGGAAAAATTCAAGAGCAAGAAGTAACACTCATAAATATCTATGCACCAAACACAGGAGCACCGAACTATGTAAGACAAATCTTAAGGGACATGAAAAACTTAATGTCTAAGAACACAATCTTAACAGGAGATTTTAACACACCCTTATCTCAAAAAGATAGGTCATCCAGACAAAAAATTAGCAAGGAAGTAGCAGAACTGAATCAGAGCTTGGAACAAATAGACCTGGTGGACATATACAGACTGTTCCACCCAACCACAGCTAAATACACATTTTTTTCAGCTGCACAGGGGTCATTTTCCAAAATAGTCCACATACTAGTCCAGAGGTCATGCCTAAGTATATGCAAGAAAATAGAAATTATCCCATGCATACTATCTGACCACAATGCAATGAAACTTGAAATAAATGACAAAAGAAACCAGAAAAACCCACTGAATTCATGGAAACTAAACAACACCTTACTCAGCGATCAATGGGTTGCAGAAGAAATTCAACAAACAATTCAACAATATCTACAATTCAGTGAAAATTCAAGAACAACTTACCGAAATTTATGGGATGCGATGAAAGCAGTTCTTAGAGGGAAAATCACAGCTATGAACTCACACATTACGAAAACAGAAAGACAAAAAATTAGCACATCAATGTTGCACCTCCGACAACTAGAAAAAGAAGCGGAAACAAAACCCAAAGCACAAAGACAGGAAGAAATCATAAAGATTAGAGCAGAAGTTAACTCAATTGAGATGAAACAAACAGTTCAAAGAATCCACAAATCAAAAACTTGGTTCCTTGAAAAACTAAATAAAGTTGATAAACCTCTTGCCAACCTCATCAAAAAGAGACAAAAGAAAATTCAAGTACAAGCGATAAGGAATGAAAAGGGTGAAATCACCACAGACCCACTGGAAATTCAGAAGATTATTAATAGTTACTTCGAGAATCTTTACGCTCACAGAATAGAAGACACAGAAGAAATGGACAGATTCCTCGAAAGTTACAAATTACCAAAACGGAATCAAGAAGATATTTAAACTCTCAATAAGCCGATAACAGCCAACGAAATCCGAAACGTAATAAAAAGCCTACCGACAAAGAAAAGTACAGGGCCTGATGGATTCACAGCTGCATTCTACAAGAAATTTATAGAAGATATAATCCCCACACTCCACAAACTCTTCCACGAAGTTGAAAAGGAAAAAGTCCTCCCAAAATCATTTCTGGAGGTAAGTATAATACTCACTCCAAAACCAGGTAACGACACAACCAAAAAGGAGAACTACAGGCCAATCTCCCTTATGAACATACATGCAAAAATACTCAACAAAATCCTGGCAAATAGAATACAGCAAATCATCAAGAAGATCATACACCATGACCAGGTAGGATTCATCCCAGGGATGCAAGGATGGTTCAATTTTCGAAAATCTATAAATGTAATACACTATATTAATAGATTGAAATCTAAAAACCACATGATCATCTCAATTGATGCAGAGAAAGCCTTTGACAAAGTCCAACACTCACTCATGTTCAAGGTCCTACGGAAAATTGGAATAGATGGACTCTATCTTAACTTGATAAAAGCCATCTATGACAACCCAAAAGCTCATATAATCCTAAATGGGGAAAAACTGAAATCTTTTACTCTTAAATCAGGTACAAGACAAGGATGTCCTCTATCACCCCTCCTATTCAATATAGTGTTGGAATCCTTAGCAACAGC
>PVKA01052672.1:0-11594 GCA_004027165.1 Ctenomys sociabilis
GGAAGAAATGCCCGGGGCGGGGAGAGGCGGCCAGGCCTTTGTAGCCTCCGAAACTGCACCAAGTAGGGGTGGTGCTCCGAGAAATCGCTCTTGGCTGTGGGGGTACAGAGGGGCTCCAAAGTGCCACACCTCACCTGGCCGCCGACGGCACACCTGGGGCAGCCCCTCCCCGTCCTCAGTGGGAAGAAAGAACACAGCCCAACACACACACACACACACACACACACACACACACACACACACACACACAGAGCCCGCCTGTTGCCACGCCCCGTTCAAAGCCGGTTTGGAGTTTCTCAACCCAACAGCGACAAAGCCAGGCAGACTCATCCATCACCAAGCGGAGTGCCGCGTCCTGGCGACCCCGGGAGTCCGGGAATGCTGGGTTATGGGTCCCACGGCCCCCATAATTCACAAGCGGGTCGGGGGGGGGCACCGTCACCGCTAAGATCAAAGCCCATTGGGGCCGGACGCCGGCACGTGGGAAGCCACGCTCACGCCTGGCGCCCAGAGCTCCCCGGGTGGTTCCCAATAGTTTTTCTTTCTGTGACACAAGGCTCAGAGGCTTAAGAGCGCTGCCTTGCAGTCAGGCTTGAATTGTTCCTCCCGCGCCATCTATCCTGCGTGGCCTCAGGCAATTGCTTGACTTCTCTGAGCTGCTCTTCGTCCTGTACTTCCAGGATTAAAGGCGGTGGCCTGTGTCACAGATGATGTTCCCAAGGCCCCTACACCTAGGAAATGCTCTGTAGAAATTAGTTGCCCTTGTCATTGTACGGTTCTCAGCGTGGTGAGCACCAGTACAACTTAGTGAAAAGACAGCTGCTTATGCATGGAAAACTTGAATCTGCATAAATCCCTACTTAAGGCTTACTATGTGCTCCGGAGCAAAAAGCACAGGCCCCTGCTCTAGAGAGCTTAATTTTTTTTTTAAGGGTTTCTTGTTTGTTTGTTTTGCGGAACCAGCTATTGAACTCAGGCTCTTGTGCGCAAGCACAGGGAAGCGCTTATTCCACTGAGCCATCTCCTTGGCCCCCAGGAGCTTAAATTCTAGTGAAAGTAAACCAGATGTGGTGGCGTATGGCTGTAATCCCAGCACAGCAGGAGGATGACGCAGGAGGATTCCTGCAAGTTCAAGGCTAGCCTGGACTACAAAGTGAGTTTAAGTCCAGTCTGATCTACATAGCAAAACCCTGTCTCAAAAAGACAGAAAAAAAAAAAAAAAATCAAAGCATCAAGGCGCTGGGCATGGTGGTGCATGCCTGTAATCCCAGCACTGGGGCGGCTGAGGCTGGAGGATTGTTGTGAGTTCGAGACCAGCCTAAGCTACAAAGTGAGCTTAAGGCCAGCCTGAACTGCATAGTGAGACCCTGTCTCAAAAAAACAAAACAAAACAAAACAAAAAAAACTGGAAAAGGAGGGCCAGCCAGATAGCTCAGTGGACTACTAAAGCACCTGCTTAGGCAGAGCTCAGTGGCCTGGGTTCAATCTCTGGCATGCTGTGCTGGCCCTGCTACCAGGGCGTGCTGAGATGGCTTTTGAGACTGGGTGTGGTGGTACATGCCTGTAATCCCAGCAACTGGGAAGCTGAAAACAGGAGAATCACTATGAGTTGGATCTATGTAGTGAGACCCTGGAGACCCTGTCCTAAAATACAAAAACAAAACAGAAAAGGGCAGGCCTGGTGGTGCACACCTGCAATCATAATCATAGCACTCAGGGAGGCTGAGGCAGGAGAATGGCAAGTTTGAGTGCAGCCTGGAGGGGGAGACTGAAGAGGGGCTGGTGATAAAGCTCACCGGCATAAGCGCCTGCCTCACAGGGACAAGGTCCTGAGTTCAACTTTCAGTACCAAAAACTCCTAAAAACAAAAAACCACAGTGAGGGGCTGGGGAGATGGCTCAGTGGAATAAGCACTTCCCTGGCAGGCGCAAGGGCCTGAGTTCAATGCCCAGTTCCAAAAAAAAAAACACAGTGAGTTTAAATCAGCCTGAACTGCATAGTGAAACTATCTCAAAAAGGCCCAAAACAAACAAAGCAGGAGATAAACTCTGGCAGCTCTGGCTCAGGAGCTGCTGTGGCTATTGCCTAACCAGGTGATACATTGACAAGCTTGGTCTCTTTGCTCTGGATTCTTCCAGAATGATAAGAGTTGCAAAAGGCGGATGTTAGGATGTTAGGAGAGGCTGAACTCCTGTCCTGTCCAGGTACGGTGACTTTGGGCCTGGGTGTCTCTATCCATGAAATGGGAGAGTCGAATGGCCAACCAGTAAGAGGATAAACACATGTGCAGCCCCAGAAAAGGATATTTTGTGGCAGTAAAAAGGACTGAAGTACAGTATGTGCTATAACCCGATAAACTGCACATATCATGCTAAATCCAAGCAGGGATAAAGGCTCTTTTCTTTCTTTCTTTCTTTCTTTCTTTCTTTCTTTCTTTCTTTCTTTCTTTCTTTCTTTCTTTCTCTCTCTCTCTCTCTCTCTCTCTCTCTCTCTCTCTCTCTCTCTCTCTCTCTCTGTTATTTGGTATAGGGTTTCACTCTACAACTTGGATGTATAGTGATCTCCTCCCCACTGGGATTCCACACCGGGTCTCGGTGGCCAGCTCATCAGGCCTGGGGTGGGACCGGTGTGGCAAGTGGTGCCAGGCTCACACTCCATCCCACCAAGCTATCTCACTGCACAGTTCTTTTTTTTTTTTCTTTTTGAGACAGGGTCTCACTATGCAGTTCAGGCTGGCCTTAAGCTCACTTTGTAGCTCAGGCTGGCCTCGAACTCACGACAATCCTCCTGCCTCAGCCTCCCGAGTGCTGGGATTACAGGCACGCGCCACCACGCCCGGCTACTGCACAGTTCTTTGATGGCATTTATGTAGTGAACTACAGGCAAGATCGGAGGTGGAAGGGATCTGTGGTCACCGGGCTCAGGGGCAGGGAGAACAGAGTGCCTGGGAATGAGCTTGGTTTTTTTTTTTTTTTTTCCCTGGAATATGTGGCTGTTTGGAATTAGTAGTGAGCAATGCATGATTGTATTTTAGGGTAGAGTCTATTTTAGATCTAGTCTACTACTAGAAGATCGGACTCCTAGTGATTCTCCTGTTTACAGCTTCCCTAGTGCTGGGATTACAGGCCATGCACCACCGCGCCCAGTTTCAGTCACCACGCCCAGTTTCAATCACCATTTTAGGGCATCCTGGGGGCGGGGCTGGCACGCCAGGGATCGAACCCCAGCTACTGCATTCTGCTTTAATCCACTGAGCTATTTGGTCAGCCCTCAAACTTAGTTTTATTTATTTTATTTATTTGGCGGAACCGGGAATTGAACTCAGGCCCTTGCTCTTGCTGGGGAAGCGCTTATTCCACTGAGCCATCTCCCCTGGCCCTAAACTTAATTTTATAATACAGATTTAATGTTTTACTGTTCCTGAAGTCAAAAGTGCTAACAAGCCGGGTGTGGTGGCGCAGGCCTGTAATCCCAGCACTTGGGAGGCTGAGGCAGGAGGATTGTTGTGAGTTCAAGACCAGCTTGAGCTACAAAGTGAGCTTAAGGCCATCCTGAACTGCATAGTGAGACCCTGTCTCAAAAAGACATTAAAAAAAAAAAAAAAGTGCTAACAAGGTCTTAAAGGGTAAAATCATTAGAGTACCTATCGGTCTTTCAGCCCTAGGAGACAACCTCTCCTTTTCATTTTCCATGTTTCTGAGACCTCTGATGTTTCTTATCTCACAACCCACTGACTGTGTTCTCAGCCAGCGCATGTGAAAATGAATCTTATTCTTCCATGTCCAGCATTTGCGCCTCTTCCTTCAGTACTCTGAAGTCCTTTGTAGTTGCATTGTGTGTTTGCACTGATAACTGGGGGTAACCTCCCACGTCCAAGGTGAGCTAATCAGCAAACAATTCAATTTTCAACCTTACTTGCCCTTTCCAATACAGTGTGACTTTTTCACAGGTTTGAGGAATTGGGAATGGATATCTTTGAGGGACTGTTTATTGTTCTTCCTGAAATTACCACTCAATTAATTACAGCAGATCACTAGTAAAACATAAACTAAACAAGGCAGTGTTTCTCACTATAGTTATTATTTTGCTGAAAGAGGAAATGTGTGTGTGTGTGTGTGTGTGTATGCCTCTTATTGTAGCAATATCTCAATATCTTATTTTATAAATTTGTAAGTACTTTTGTAGTATAAGGTATTTATCTTGCATCAGGAATTACAAAGTTAGGGCTAGGGAGATGGCTCAGTGGAATAAGTGCTTCCCTGGCAAGCGCAAGGGCCTTAGTTTGGTCCCTGGTTCTGCCAAAAAAAAAAAAAAAAAAAGGAATTACAAAGTTGATATAACACTTATTCTACAATTTAAAACTGCATGACATTTTCTTCCTCTTCAGTGTATTCACACATTAGTTGTACATATTAGCAAAACTTAGAGATGTTTCTACACATAATGTAGCATGTGCTAGCCACATTCAGCCTGCCCCGTCCTTTTTAGAACAGGGGGTCTACAGGATCTACAGGGTCTTACGATGTACATTGGACTCATAGTGATTATCCTGTATTCAGCCTCCCAGGTGCTGGGATTACAGGTGTGGGCCCAGTCTCGATTGCTTCTCAGCCACTCGCACCCAGGGTCGGGGCTGGCACAGCACACTGGGACTCAAATCCCAAACCCTGGCCGCTGTGCTCTGCCTGAGCAGGCACTTTAGTCTGTGAGCTATTTTCTTTTTTATCTTGCCAAACCCTAGTAATCACTGTCCTGTTTTCAATTAGACCATTCCTCCTCCCCTTTTTTTTTGATAGTAGAGATTGAACCCTGGGCCTTGACACTAAGTTACACCCACCCACTCTGTTTTGTAGTTGTTATTAGTTATGGTTTTTTTTTTTTTCCTTGTTCTGTTTTGTGTCTCAGACAGGTTCTAAGATTTTTTTTTTTTTTTTTTTTTTTTTTTTTTTTGAGACAGGGTCTCACTGTGCAGTTCAGGCTGGCCTCAAACTCACTTTGTAGCTCAGGCTGGTCTCGAACTCACAACAGTCCTTCTGCCTCAGCTTCCCAAGTGCTGGGATTACAGGCATGCACCACCATGCCCGGCTTCTACGATTTTTAATTTCCTGGCCTGTGCTTAATCTTTCAATTCTCCTGCCTAAGCCTACTTGAGCGCTAGGATTACAGATGTATATCACCATACTTGACTGACTTCACTTTTTAACTTATATGAGAGTGCTTTGCTAAAGTTTTGTGGATTTATCTCAAATTAAGAATTTAAGCCAGATGTGGTGGCACACACCTGTAATCCTAGCACTCAGAAAGCTGAGGCAGGAGGATTGTTGTGAGTTTGAGACCAACCTGAGCTACAAAGTGAGCTTAAGGCCAGCCTGAACTGCATAGTGAGACCCTGTCTCAAAAAGACAAAAAAAAAAAAAAAAAAGAAAATTTAAGAAATAGTTATAAATCATTGTGATATGTATACTTTATACATTTATAAATATATATTATTATAAATATATATTTATAATTTGTGCATTTGGTACAGGGTCTCACTATGCAGATGGGACTTGTGGTGATCCTCCTGTTTTCTGCCTTCCCAGTGCTGGGATTACAGGTGTGGCCTACCATGCCCAGACTCTGTCACTGGCTTAGTGCACCCTGGGGGCGGGGATCGAACCCTTTGTCCACTGAGCTATCTCATCAGACCTGCGTGCAATATATATAAAGCTCAAATAATTTCTCAGTAAATATAAACATTTATTTGTATTGTTCTCATTCTTCTTTTGCCTTTCTTTTCCTTCTTTTCCTCTCTCTCTTCACCACTGCCATAGTTCACTTGCTCCACAGTGAACTATGTAGCGAGATCCTGTCTCAAAAAAAAAAAAAAAATTCTATCCGTTTTGCTGTGCAGGCCCCGCCCCCAGTGCGCATGCGCGCGGAGAGACACTTGAGCCTTGGCAGCTTGGTGGTGCATGCCTGTAATCCCAGCACTTGGGAGACTGAAAACAGGAGGATTAGTACGAGTCTGAACTGTGCAGCGAGACCCTGTGGACCCTGTACTAAAACAAGAATCAGTTAATCAAAGAAAAAGGACAGTGGCAGTTGGACTGGGTGCGAGGTCCTTGTGGCCCGGTATGGCTTCAGAGGATGCTAGAGCCCCTGAAGTTGTGTGAGATATATTCAGTAGTGCTCTGCACTCCTCTGGGTAGAGGCCAACGTTCAAGAATAGATGATCTGGGCCAGGGAGATGGCTCAGTGGAATAAGCGCTTTCCTGGCAAGCGCAAGGGCCTGAGTTCAATCCCCGGTTCCGCAAAAAAAAAAAAAAAAAAAAAAAGTAAAAAGAATAGGTGATCTGTAGGGTCCATGGCTACTGAGCAAAAAGGGGTCAGTTACACAGGGAGGCCTGCAGGACTGTGAGAAGGGAGCCCTGAGGCCAGTGCTCTGCTGAGGTTGACAGTGGGTCCCAGGATCTCATGCCACTGGGGAGAAGAGCAAGAGAGACAGGCACCGTGCTTGTTTCCTAGGATACCTGGAGGGCTGCCTTGGGAAATGGGAGTGAGGAAAGGG
Source organism: Ctenomys sociabilis (assembly GCA_004027165.1). NCBI lineage: Eukaryota > Metazoa > Chordata > Mammalia > Rodentia > Ctenomyidae > Ctenomys > Ctenomys sociabilis. Next base: position 6,551 of record PVKA01052672.1, read on the forward strand.
CTGCAGCTAAGGATGGCTTGGACGGAATTTGTAAAGCATGATGCCTTGTTCGGAGTAGTTGCTCCGTGGGATTAAGTACTGTCTGTGGACTGTAGCATTGTCAATACAACCATTAGTGGAGCATTAATGTGCCAGGCCTTATGGACTTTATATTTCACAAAGATTATTTTAGTCATCTCTATTATGAACTTGAACCCATTTTGCAGGTGAGCAAATCAAGGTTCACTGAGGGAAGAGCCTCACCTTTCCTTAAAGGACTGTGTTGGGGAGAGAAGCAGCAGTAATGGTGGGAATGGGGTGCCACAGGGACCATTTCACGGCTCTTGCTCCCCCCCCCCAACTGACCTGGGATTGAACCCAGGTCCTTCATACAGAGGTAATGTTCTACCTTTTTAAAATTTTGTTTGCTTATTTATTTATTTTTAAACTTGAGAAGGATTATTTTTTGGCTGGCTCAGGCTGCTTTAAAGGCAGATCTGGTACGGCATGTGGAGCTGGGGATGAAACCTTAATCTTCTTTGTCTGAGTTTGCCCAATCAGGTACTTTAAACAACTGAGCTAACCCGCAAGCCCCCCTATTTATTGTTTTTGAGTCAGGATCTTCAAATTGCCCAGGCTTGGCTCAATGGAGCAATATTCCTGCCGTGGCTTCCCAGAGTGCCAGGATTACAGGCCTGTACTAACCCAGCTGGCCCTTGGTTTGCTTCTGAAAACACCACCTACAGTGCAGGGGGAGGTCTTTGCTGCTCCCCAGACCCAACTGGGGTTCTGGTTGGGCAGCTGCCCATAAGCCATGTGTACCACCATTTCCCTCCTCTGTCACGCTTTCATTCACTGCTTGAACACAACCTCTCTAACCTCCTGAGCTTGTCGGGGCACCAGTGAGGTGCTTAGCTCACAGCATGAAGGAAGCTGGGGGCCAGTTGGACGATTCCAGCTGCTGGCTGGTCCCCTGAGCATCTGGACCTCATGGGATGGTCACCACTGGGCCATGTGACTGTCTCCATATGGGTCCCCCTCCCCACCTTTGTAGTCCCCTTAGGCGGGGAGAGGGCTGGAGAAGCATCTCAGGGGGCTGGCCCTTTCACCCCTGTCGTTTTACCCAGTTCTCTCCTTGTGCATTGCTCAGCAAACTCCAGAGCCCTCATGTCTGAGCTGTCCCAGTGCTCACTCACAGCCGCCTTTTCTCTTTTCCATTTCAGTGTCTCTGGGGAGTGATCCCCCTCCATCTCCCTGCAGACCTCAGGGACCTGCTCCAGTCAGCAAATAAGCTCTCTCCTTCATATGCATCTTACATATTGTCACTATGGCGCAGGCATGCAAATAACTCCCAGGAAATGGGAATTCAGCAATATAAAAAATCAACCCCATCATGGAATCTAGGTCCCATGGCCATCCATCTTGCTGATGTGATTAAGATATGGAAAACCAGATGGGATGTCACAGAGCCACGTGCAGAACCCCCTCCCTGGGCCCTTGCTGATGGGGCTTTCTGCCTTTCAACGTCCCCTCCCCTCAGGCTTTGCTGCCCCCAGCGCCAACCCAGCCACTGCTTGAGCAGACTCCAGAGGGGGCAGAGAAAGACTCATTTTCTCCAGTAACCAGACATCAGCTATTAGGAGGGAAATCCCTAGAAGCCCAGGCCGGTAAGCCTCCGAGTTAGTTGTTAGCTAGCCCTGCATGATAATGGGCCTCTCTTCTGTGGCATGATCTGGAAAGGATCCCCTGGTCTAGAGAAAGGCTGCTGTGCCCCAAATATGTTTCCAGCAACCTTTCAATTACATCAATTTCTGAAACAAAACCAGCATCCCTTTGGGCTCCGCATGGCAGTGTTGCAAAATGCATACTGCTGTGGCAATTCCCATACTTTCTTGGGCATCCGGTCCCTGGGGAGCTTGTTAAAGGGCCAGTGCCCTACTGCGTACACTGATCAGGTAGGGCCAGCCTTGTGTTTAATAGGTTCCCTGGGGAGACCATGCAGATTTCCTGCATTTTGAGCAATACTTCAGGACATTCCTGGCTCTGTTGGCCAGGTTACTTATTCCCTTCCCATTAGAAGTGTATAGATGTAGTTTTGAAGGCCTGTGGGAGGAGGGAGGCTGCAGGTCCAATAATGAGCTGCAAACGGTCCACATTCCTGGCTGCATCTGTGTACAAACAGCCAAACAGGACTCTTAACGATTTCTTACGTCCCTGGAGCTCAGAGACAAAGCCTTCTGGTCCTGACCTGCTGAGAAGGACTGCATACCCACCCCTCTGATCTTAGGTGAACCATCTGTCAAAAGTGGGGGTTATAAATAAAGCCCCATGTCTGAATAGGCCTAGGAGCTGGGTTTGTATGCACATGTGTGACTTTAGTGAAACCAGGAACATCTCTGGGCCTGTTTTGTCATCTATAAAGCAGGGTTGTAAAACAGATACTTAGTTCCTAAGGCAAATGAAGAAATGAAACCAGAGTTGGACCATCAGGGTAGTTGTTATTATTATTATTATTATTATTGAAGAACCAGGGATTGAACTCAGACCCTTGCGCTTATTCTACTGAATGACCTCCCCAGCCCCAATTATTATTATTATTATCTTTTTTTTGTGGAACCGGGGATTGAACTCAGGCCCTTCTGCTTGCCAGGAAAGCACTTATTCCACTGAGCCATCTCCCCAGCCCTCCAATTATTTTAGTATTAATATTCCCTTCTGGTTCTTGTGGGCAGACTCAGATAGGTTTCTTTGGGGGAGGGGCGGATAGGTCTTTTCATTTGGCCTTTATTCAAAAGGGGGACAATTGCAGCCACTTTGGTGAGGCGTTATCCAGAGGATTTATTTATTGAGATAACCCACGGACACAGCTCAGTGCTAACACTACGAGGAGGACAAGCTTGTTTGTTGGTACTGGGAATTGAACTCAGGACCTTGTACTTGCCAGGCAGGTGCTGTACCCGAGTTATACACCACCTCAATCTCCCTCGTTTTTTTTCTGAAACAGGTGTTGTTATGTAGTTCAGGCTGGCCTTGATATCTATTGCCTCAGCCTTGAGCGCTGGGATTACAGGCCTGTACACCACACCTGATTTGAGGCAGGAAAGTTTTCTCTTGGGCGGTCCAGCCAGGTCACACTCGGTTCCAAGTGGGGGTGGGAACGACCTGAGGGTACCTCTCGTCCTCCCCTCAATCCCCAAGTTATGGGGCATCCTTTCCGTTGAGCAGATGGGGAGGGCCTTAGGATGTCAGCAGGTGTCGCCGTCCTGAGTCTCCAGCTGTTCCATGCACGATGGTCCTCAGCACTACTCCTACCAGCCTCTTCCAGGGCCTGCTAAAGCGACAAGCAGCGGAGGAGAAAAGGCATAGCTATGTAGTGCGCACATCCAGTAGTTCTATCTAAAGTCGGAAGCTCTCAGCCCATTTTGAAGCCTTGGGAATTGCAGCGGGCCAGTCGCGGCCCGGCCCCGCCCCACCCACAGGCTCGGCCCCGCCCAGAGGCCCGGCCCCGCCTCGCCCCAACTGCCTCCTGCTCAGATGTGCTGCCTCCTCCCACTCTAGCTTTAGGCTCCGCCCACTGAGGCTGGGAGGGAGTGGGCGTGGCTAACAGCGGCGCTAAGGCCCGCGCTGCACCACGGACGTCACCCAGTGGCGCCGGTGCGGCGCGCGGGTTCAGTGGGAGGTGGGAGCGATCGGCTCTTCGGCTCCCCGCACTGGGGCTCCGACCCAAACCCAGAAGGGGACCGAGGCCGGAGCTCACGCTGGGAAGGCGGAAAGGGCGGGAGTCCCTCAAGGGAGGGATCTGACCGAGTGAGGGGCGGGACTTCCCGCCGTTGGGTTTTGCTTTCCGCGAGTCTGGCTTTGAGCTACCGGCCCTGCGCCTCCAGGTGTTTTCTCTGCGTCCGCGGCCCCGCGCGGTTTTGCCCTGCACCCCCACCCCGGTGGAACAAGGCCGGTTGGGGCGCTGCGGTGCTCCCAGGCCGTGACACCGACGTGGGGGGTCCTCTGTAGCTGTCCTGATCGGGGCAGAGGGGGCGCCCTGCTCAGGCCTCCCCACACCGAGGCGAACTACCTCGCGACCCCAGGGCGCGGCAGAGAGGATGACCACGCTTACGCGACAGGACCTCAACTTTGGCCAAGGTAGGGGGGCTGCATCTGAGGGTAGGGGTACGTGTGTGTTGAGGGTCTGGGCTGCGGGCTTCCCCGAGCACCGGGTCTGCCCTTCGCAGTGGTGGCCGACGTGCTCTGCGAGTTCCTGGAGGTGGCCGTGCACCTGATCCTGTACGTGCGCGAGGTCTACCCGGTAGGCATCTTCCAGAAGCGCAAGAAGTACAACGTGCCGGTGCAGGTGAGCCCTACCTGGTCCAGTTGTGGGCTCCAGGGCTATGTGGGATCCAGGGGGCCAGGCTGGGACCGGTGGTCGCCGCAGAATTTCATTTAGGTTAAAAAGTGAATTTTTATAATTTGTTTTCTACTTTCAGACCCTCTCGTTTCCCAGCAGCCTCCCACACCTACCCACAGCTGGGAATCCCCTGACGCGTAGTTAGAGACCCATGTTCAGAGTTGCCCCAGGGCATGGCTGTATTTTAAAGGAGCTCCTCCTGCCTGCTAATTAGTTGGAGGGAGAAAATTCTTGCAAACTTCAGAATTTATTTCCCCTTATCCAAGATCGGGATAGGGTGGGAGTTGTGTGTGGGGGGTGTTACATTTAAAAGGCAGACAAAGCAGTGAACTGAAAGCTTTACGACCCTGGAAGTGCTGGTCCCTTAGGAGCCATTCAGTAAATACTGGAATAAAATCCTGGAAGGCACTAGAAGCTTAGAATACTCAGGGGAAAAGGAAAAGTGGACTTAACATGTAATGAACAAGCCGGGCGTGGTGGCGCAGGCCTGTAATCCCAGCACTCGGGAGGCTGAGGCAGGAGGATTGTTGTGAGTTCGAGACCAGCCTGAGCTACAAACTGAGCTTAAGGCCAGCCTGAACTGCATAGTGAGACCCTGTCTCAAAAAGACCAAAAAAAAAAAAAAAAAAAAAAAAAAAAAAAAAAAAAAAAAAAAAAAAAAAAAAA
>PVKA01052673.1:0-11594 GCA_004027165.1 Ctenomys sociabilis
TCTGTGTGTCTAGTTACTTTTATCCTGTATCTGTTTTCCTAAAGTCTTTGGCACAATTGTTCGGGGGGCATTCAGACTGCCACAATGCAAGTCAGGAGAGAGCTTTGATTTTGTGCTGCCAATTTTGAGCATTTAAAATTTGGTTTGGGTTGTGGCTTTTTTGTCTTTGAAGTCTGCATTTTTATTCTCTATCCTCTAAATCCAGAGTTTTCTCCCCCCTCCCCCCTTCTACATTCACAGTTGAGCCATATTATCAGGAAAGGCGCCTTGAGGGAGACCAGGTGGGAGCTCTGACGGCTGGTCAGTTTTCCCTAGAATTAAAAAAAAAAAAAAAAAAAAAACTGAACCTAAGGAGCGTCTTTCCTTTTTCTTTTTAAACATCTCTTGTGCTGCATCAGTAGACAGAACTTCGATTAGTTTATGAAATGCAACATCTAACCCTTGTTTTCTGGGGAAAAGAAACTGCAATGACTTGAAGTTGAGAATGTGGATACCGCTGCACTCACACACACTCATTCTCAGACCGCGAAGCCCCTTGCCCTCCACCTCCTGCCAGGCACGCAACAGGACTGCCTGCGTGGCAAAGGGACAGTGAAGGCGGGCTTTCAACCCAGGCTCGCTTTCTCCTCAGTAGCACAGGCCAGGCTGCCTTTACAACACAGCACCACAGCGAGCCCAGTTCCTCCTCTTCTCCCAAACCAGCCACTCCACTCGGCACAGGCCACAAGACAGAAAAGCTAGTCCTAGCCTCCCCTGGGAAGAGACCGCTTTAACAAGCCAGCAAATCCACCGCTCCTCTCCTCCAAGACGCGACGTCAGGGTTTCCTAGAAGTCAGTGCTCGCTTAGCTGCTAACAGCGCTGGGGCGGCTGCTGCGGCGGATCCCAATGTGCTGCGTTTTCAAGCTTCACTCACTCATCCTCTCACTCCCAGACACTCAGCATCCGTGCACACTCCTCACTTCCGGGTTTTTCAAAAGATTGGAGATTTCCAGTGGGGGTCTCAGGTTATCTTCCCAGTGGTAACAGATCTAGAAATACAAAAGAAAGGTCAACTCCTATAGCACAGATCCCAGCAGAGCACAAACACCCCAATTCCTGCAAACTAAGTGTCCCATGGCCTGAATGGTATCAGCCACGCAATATTCCTGCAACCAAACCAGAGTGCAGGGGAGTAAGTCAAGTCCGCGTAGCCAGCTTCACTGGGATCTGTACAGTCTCAGAGTAGCTGGGAGGGAGTGTGCGTGTATGTGGAGGGCAAGCTATGTCCCAGAACAGGGACTACACAACCAAGACAGAGCATCTCGGGAGGAGGGCTCTGCAGTAGAGAGCCAAGGCCAGCTGAGGTGCTACGGGCCTGAAACCCCTGCACTCAGGCACTGAGGCAAAAGGGCCAGAAGGTTGAGCCCAGCAAGACAGCCCTGGGTACAACCTCAGCACACACAAAATATGCCCCCCCCAAACAGAAGAGTGGCCAAAGGGCGGAGCTGGGGGCAAGGTATTTGTCTGGTTAAGTGCAAAGCACTGAGTCCAACCCTTGATGCTTCCCCTGACAAGGGGCAAAAGGAAGGGAGCAAGAGGATTATGGGAAAATGCCTTTGCCAAGGGGTTCCTGGGGCTCAAAACTTTTCTTTGTATTGGGGATCAAACTGGAGACCTTTAGGGGACTTTCATCCTTGCCCTTGTAAGTTCTGCTACCTGTCATCACAAGGAATCAAGTATCTGCCTCAAAGAAAAGCTGAGGTTGCCCAACTATCACTAGAGCAGAGGGCTGGCTCAGAAGTACCATGTGGGAAAAGAACACAGAGAAGTACACAAAGGCAGCCCTTCACAGCGCCTAAGAAGCACTCCTGCCCCAGGGGCTGGGCGAGGGCCTTGGAGACCAGCTCACCAAGCCTGGTTCTTCAGTTTCCTCAGCTCTTTAGTTGCCCATGTTGCAAGGGTTTTCGCTTTGTTAGTCTTCGATCTCCGCCCTTCAGTTAACAGTTCGTGGATCATGGGCCTGGCTTCTACTAACTTCAGCACGTCCTTCCCGAATGCTGTACATAAGTCCCTGTGCAAAGCAACACACGTGAGCACAGGTTCCTGGCTGGAGCCTGCCAAGCAGTGAGGAGCTGCGTGGGCTTCTTAGCCATCACCTACTTTTTAAAGGTAGAAGAGACTTTAGAAATAAACTAATTAAAGTGGCAGGATGATCTGCCGAAGGTTAACCAGCTAATTCACAGTAAAGCATCAGGACCAGTAGTATCCAGGTCTTTGGGCTGAAAAACAATGTTTTCTGGGCTCTACAAGGACATCACCTCGGCCTGGAGGGTAGCACAGTGGTAGGGCACTTGCCTAGCATACATGAGGCCCTGGGTTTAAGCCCCAGTACCACTTAACACGAAAAGGAATCTCTACATAGAAGTGGGTTGGTGAAGCTGCCTGCACTGCTGTGCCCTGGTCCTCTTCCCTGAGTACCGACCTCCACTCTGCCACCAGAAGCAGGGAGCTTACCCTATCAGGCCAGCAGCGCAGGCTACTACTCCATCTGTGTGATCCTCATCTCCAGCAATGTGGTCGATGAAAGACAGAATAAATTCTACTCTTGGCTGTACCAGCATCACATCCGCTACAGAAGACAGACAAGGGGTAAAGAAGTTGTCCTGTATTTTGCAGGATCATACCTATTATCAAAATGTCAACTACTCCATGAGCCAGAGGCTCTCTAGATGGACACCAAACTTCTCCCTCAGATTAGGCTGTCATTCAAGCCATAAAAGACAAATATTCCTCTTGTACAAGCGCACATTACACCAAGGGAACAAATGGAGCTCTTTTCCTCTAAGCGCTCAATGATCAGGAGGTACAGTGCAAATATCTCCCCCACTAGTCACAGAAATGCTGCGGGGGTGGTCGCTCAACAACTGCTACTCATGGTTGGTACAAAAGCAACCCGCACTCCTGCTACTTTTTTTTTTAAGAACAGCCTTGTTGGATCCTGTTTTTTGAAACGCTCAAGAAATTTAAGAGACCTGGGCAGGGTGGCATACCCTGGTAATCCCAGCACTCAGGAGGCCCAGGCAAGAGAATCACTAGGAACTCCAGGTCAACCTGAACTACCTTGGGAGACCCAAACTCAAGAAAGAAAAGAGGGCAGGGAGATAGCTCAGCGGCCTAAGAGCCCGCCCGCAAGCACAAAGTTCTAAGTTCAATTTCCAGTACTAAAAAAGAAAAAAAAAAAAAAAAAGAAGAAGAAAGAAAAGAAAAAAGTTAATAGTGGCCTATGCCTGTCATCCCAGCACTCAGGAGGCTGTGGCAGGAATTTGAGTTTGAGACCAGCTGGGGCTATGAAGTGAGCTAAGGCCAGCCTGAACTGCACAGAGACCCTGTCTCAAAAAAAAAAAAAAAAAACCCCAAAAAACCAAACCAAACCAAACAAAAAAACCACACCTAACTAAAGAAAGAAAAAGGGAGACAGCCAGGTGTGGTGGTATAAGCTTATGCAATTCTGGCATTGGGGAGCCTGAGGCAGGAGGACAAAGAAAAAAAAATAGACCACTTATACCCTGCTAAGGTACAGGCACTTCATTAGGGCTAGGCCTCCCTCCTCTGCTGGAGCAGACACTGGTTTACCAGTGAGGACAGAAGCTTAGAACTCCCAAGCCAGCCAAGGGCACAAGGTCAGGGACCAGGGCAGTGGGCTGTATACTAACGGTGGACGTTCTCCTGGTCTCCCTTCAATCCCTGCACGATGCCAGTGTAGGCTTCCAAGCAGCCTTCTCTGAGCTCATTGAGATAATCCACCATGTCATAGTCCGACTGAAAGAGACAACACAGCAACCGTGTCACACCAATCCCCTGCAGGGCTTCGCTGGTGAGAGGTCCTTCTCCCCCAGTGAGAGCCAGACTTCAGGTGCAATACACCAGTGCCAGGCCTACCTTGTCCACCTGGGCTTGGGAGGCCTGCTGCAGAGTATTCAACACCACCTCAAGGTATTTTTTAAACTCTCCACCGATGGCAAGGGCAATGTCACCAAACACCGACAGAATCTGCGGCTTCACAGACCTGTGCACATTCTCATTCTGGCAAGAATAAAAGCACTGAATTAATAAATGTCAGAATCCATTTAGCCCAGAGATTCCAGAAACTCTGTACACACATGAAATTACTGGCTACTGCTGGACAGTGAGAGGAAATGTTCCGCTTTCCTTTGTACTGCCCTCCCCCTCAAATAGAGCACAGCACTTTAACTGACTTCACAAGCTTTAGAATAATGTATGAAAATGAGTAACTCTTGTCTTTGTAAACCCACAGTCAATGTTCCAGGAACCTGTGGTTCCTAATGCCTGCCTCGGGGACAGTGTGCAACACTCACCCCCAAGTTCTCCAGCAGCAGCTGCATCACCTCATCACAGAAAGGTAAGATGTTGGACTGCAGAGCCCGGCACAGGTCCCCCACCAAGCCCACAGCAGCCAAGCAAACCTGCAAGGGATGGATGGCGAGGTCATCTTCAGATGAGAAATGCTGCTGCGGGGTTAGGTGCAGCTTTTACCTGGCCACTGTTACCACCTGAGCCTGGAATGAGTGATGCCTCTGCCCACCTAGAGCTTCAATCAGGATGTATATATATTTTTCTTTCTTTCTTTCTCTCTCTCTCTCTCTCTCTCTCTCTCTCTCTCTCTCTCTCTCTCTCTCTCTCTCCATTGAGCTATCTGGCCAAACCTATATTTTTAATTAATCAATGTCTTTTTGCAGCTCAGGCTGGCCTTGAGCTCACTTTGTAGCCCAGGCTGGTCTCAAACTTGTAATGATCCTCCTGCCTCTACCTCCCATGTGCTAGATGATATAAATTTTAACAACCAACAGGGCAGGAAAGGAACTAGGAGCATTGGAAACATCACCGGAGCAGCGCAGTATCCACCAGGGATAGCTGGGGGAAAAGCCGGGTGGCAGTGGGAGGTGGTAGGGGGAGGGCTTCAGTTTTCAGGGGCCAGCAACCTCTGACTGTCTTGGTGCCATGGTGATGAGCCTACTGAGGCAGCTCAGTGCTAAGTCCCCAAACCACCAAAACCAAATGGAAGGGCCTGGGGAGATGGCTCAGTAGAATAAGCGCTGGCCTGGCAAGCACAAGGGCCTGAGTTCAATCCCCAGTCCCCAGTCTCTCTCTCTCTCTCTCTCTCTCTCTCTCTCTCTCTCTCACACACACACACACACACACACACACACACACACACACACACACACACACACACACACAACCCAAATGGATTATTTCAAATAGTACCTGGTACTCAGCATAATTCTTCAATCCAATGCCCAGGAAGGGTTTAAAGGCATCCATGTACTTAAGGAACTCACCACCCAATACTGTAATGAGAAACACTATTAAACACTGATGACAGAAACCCAGGACAGCAGAAATAAGCACAGTAATCATCCCACATCATCTCCCAAAATATTCACACCAGGGCAGGACAGATGCACGGGACTCAATCGTGTTTGCATCATGCCACAGGAATGCTGTTTCTTATAACCCAAATTTCTAACTGTTGGAAGGACCTGCCCGACACTACCAACTGTCCACAGGACCAAATGTTACTTTAACTAAAACACTGTAGTAAGGCCTTAAGAACTTTCAGGGTGAATTCTGAATTGGCCAAGAGCTTAGAATACAGCCTCAGTTCCCACCCATCCCACTAGAAAGTCTTCATCTTTGCTGGAGGGCCCTAAGCAGATCTTCCCATAGGGCTGAGCAGGGCTCATAACCATCCCAGGAGCCAAAATTAACATCCTTGTCCTGTCCAGGTGGTCGGTCTAAGGGCCAGGGAGATGGCTCAGTAGAATAAGCACTTCCCTAGCAAGTTTAAGTCCCAGTTCTGCCAAAAAAGAAAGAAAGAAAAGCAATGTTTGAGGGGACCTGGGAGATGGCTCAGTAGAATAAGCGCTTGCCCGGCAAGCACAAGGGTCTGAGTTCAATCCCTGGCTCTGAGAGAAAAAAAAAAAAAAAAAGTTTACAGGTGGTCAGTCACATGCTGCAAGGCCAGCTGGACACTTTTCACACCAGAAATATGTCTGCTCCTCAGGAGAGCAATCCTTAGGTAATGGCCTTAGTAATGTGCTCCTAAGTCCACCTGAAGTTGCAGAATTCGAAAGTGCTCTACAACGTGCCAAGTGGCCCTCCAAGGAGTCTAAGTTACACCTGCCCCTGAACAGTCAGAAAATCACTGAATTCTTGCATTTCACCCCACAGAATCACGATAATGTGTCAGGTAGCCAAGTCCCAAGTAATATAACCAAATAAAAAGCGCTGGGTAGCAGAAGAGACCTAGAAACCTGCCTTCTCTATTCTTTTTTTTGGCCAGCTCAGCCCACCCTGAGTGGTGCTGGGCCAGCATGTGGTGCTGGGGATGGAACTTTGGTCCCTGGCACCTGCCTAGGCTTGCCTAAGCAGGCCCTTTAGACCGTTGAGCCATCTCTCCAGCCCCCCTACCTTCTCTACTCTTAACAGGAACCAAAGCTCACTACAATTTGAATTTGATGGGAAAAAAAAAAGACATCAGAGGAACACAAATCAGGTAGGTTTCCCCTAGAAAGGTATCATCTTAGTTGCAAAGTGGCTCCACATTTACTTCAGGAGGTAGGCGAGGTAGTTCATTAGGATTAAGTTATAAGCTGACTCATGAGCCAGTGAAGAATCGTTTTTCGCACACTGTGAAGGCCAGGACTTGGGCCTGTCCCAGCAGCCCTGCTCTGCCCCACTCCCTGACCTTCCACCAGGGTGCTGACGGCCATCAGGGCATCCTCCTGCACACCCCCGGAACCAGCGGTGCTCTGGAACATCCTCAGGAGGGAGGCCATGACCACATCAGAGATCTGCAGAGCGTCCTGGTGCTGCACCTTCCGCAGAACATTCTGTGAGAGGAACAAGGGTTCAGCAGCCATTAATCCCAGACCTTCCAATATAAGCACTGCACCTGTTCTTCCTAAGTCAGTGAAGTTGTTGGAAAGGCAGTGACAGCAATGAAACAGCCTAATCCTCCGTGGTGCAGAGCGCACTATCTCTTTGTCATTTGTGTCTGCAGGACAAATCCCTGTCAGTAACTGCTATACCCTAGGTCTTACAAGAGGGACAGTTCAATTATTTCAGCATTAAAAGAAGGTCATTTTAGGAATGTTACTCACAAAGCAAACAAAAAACAGCCCTTCTTACATCCTGACCCATTTACAGGCACTGGTCCAGAAAATGTGCTTTTCTGTACAGCTCCAGGGTTAGTGCTCTACCACCAAGCTAAACCCCAGCCACTTTATTTTGGACACACTCTCACTGTGTCATTCAGGACAGCTTCAACTTGTGATCCTTGAGTCTCAGCCTGCACCCAACTGGGATCACAGCAGTGACCACACCCGCTAGGAAATGGCCTTGGCATGATGAAGTCAACCTGGCTCCATCCAGGTCCACACACCCTCACCCCTCTCCCTGCTTTTATTTGTTGCTTCAGCTTCTATGACTGAACTGCTCCTATGTTTTATCTGGTGAGAAACAAAACTCCCTTAACATTCATGCTTTTAAAAATGAAGTCTAAAGGGCTGGCCAAATAGCTCAGTGGATTAAAGTGCCTGAAAGCAGGTGCAGAGGCTGGGGGTTCAGTCTCTGGGCCTGTTGTGCTGGCCCCACACTGGGGGGCGCGTGCTGAGATGGCATGGTGGTGCCTGCCTATAATCCCAGCTCTTGGGAGGCTGTGAACAAGCAGATAACTATGAGTCTGACCTAGCAGTTAGGCCCTAAACACCCTTTTGACTATTCCCTAAAATACAAAAAAAAGAAAAAAACAAAACAAAACAAAAAAAATGAAGTCTGAAGCAAAGGGCGGGGAGATGGCTCAGTGGAATAAGCGCTTCCCTGAAGCAAAGGGCATTCAGATAAGCCACCCAAGTCATATCACAGAATACTAAATAAACCCAGCCCCTACTCAGGCCGCAGACAAGAAGCTATTTCCCGTCAGCCCTCTGTTAGCAAAGGGAATAAGCTCCACAGCCAGCTTCTCGCTGAGAGCCACGTTTCATTTTCCTTTTTTCCCTAGTCTCTCCTTGAAAAAATTTGGTATGAACACAAGGCACTGTACACACCGAAACAATGTTAAAGCTCCTAACACCAAATTTCTTAAAAGCTGCCGGCAGGAGTTCAGGCTGTATTTTTCATCCAAGGGAGCTGCAGCTGGGAACCAAATCCAATCCAGGCTCAGACAACTTCAGAAAAGCAAGCCTAAAGGCTGCCAGCATGGCCTGTTAGTCCAGCTGGAGGGTCCAGCACAGAGATGTATAGACAACCACCTGGGCGACTCTGCTTGGAAGAAGAGCTCTTGTCCTCATTTTGACTGAACCAAGCCCTATCTCCCCCTATTGATGTATACAGAGCTGGCTGGGACACTTCCTTATCCCCTCAACTGGTTTTAAGTGATGAAAATCAGCCTAGCTGAGGTGGTGATTGACAGCGCAGTGTCTGCCTGCCCAGCTCCAAAATACAATATGCATGAGCTGGGGCAAGGTGGGATGAAGAGCTCTGTCCCATGAGCTGTGACTTCCCAGGGCACAAAAGGATCACACAGCACAGCTGAAGCACCCACCCCAAAACACTAGACATGACCTCAGTGGGGGTGGTGGACTGCTCTTTCTGCACACCTTTCTGTCTGCAATATTCAGAGGGGCCACCCACCACCCAAATTGCAGCACTCAGCAATTTCTTGCCATCCTCCAGTCACTCATCGTCAAGCCACTCTCTTCCTCATGAATCAATAAAACCCAGGCTTGGCCTTTGTTCTGGATTGCCATCATTATAACTAGTCTTAGGACCCCTGGGCTCCCCCTAACTACCAATATACCTTAGCGTCTTCTCACCATAGGTTGTACTGAAAGTAGACTGGAATTAACTTGCTAGAATTCCAGTAACTTTTCCATGGGATTATAAAAGTTCCTGGAGCTAGGCTCAGGAATGTGATGGTTCTCTATATGTGTTTTTTTTTTAAAAAGAACTGAGGATTGAACTCAGGCCCTTGTGCTTGCCAGGGAAGCACTTATTCTACTGAGCCATCTCCCCGGCCCCTGGTTCTCTATATGGAGGGGCTTCCTTTCTACCTACAGGGATTGGAAGTGGGAAAGGTCTCTCCCAGTCAGCATCACCCACATATCTGAGACCTCACGGGTGCCCCAGCATGTCTGTCACACCCAGCTGGACAGTTAAGAAATGTCAAGGGCCTACCATACCTGAAGTGTCGCGCACAGCAAAGACTGAAGGTCGTTAAACTGGATCCTGTCAGATGTGCTCTGGATGTGTGACTGCAAAGAAAGAAGAGAATGTCATGTTCTGATGACACCTCCCACTTCTGCCACGGCTCCGAGGGAAATCAAACTCATTACTAATGCCAGTGTAGAGAAGGGAACACACACTCAAGTGCAAGACACACAGAATAACACACACGAGTGAACTGTGACAAGCAACACAAACATTAGCTGACAGTGGTTCTTCTTTCTTCTCCAAGTCACTGTGTCTTTCTCACTGATAGCACTGGCTGGGCTTGAGCCCATAGCAAATCCTCTTGCTTCTGACTCCCGAATGCTGGGATTACAGGTATGCACTACCACACCCCGAGACTATGCTTTGTATGGAGGAGCCCACATAGGACCTTGCTCAGGGCTATTTTTCATTTAACTTTCTGAGGGCCAGCAGTATAGCACAGTAGACTAAACGCTTGATTAGGTAAGTGCAGGGACCAGGGTTTGTTCCCCATGCAGCGCTGGCTCTGCTTTTGGGTGCACCGAGCCTGCGATGCAGTCCGGGCGTGGTGGCACAGGCCTGTAATCCTAGCATTAGGGAGGCAAAAAGAAGTACCACTATGAATGTGGACTGCATGGTGAGACCCTGCACCAAAAAAAAAAAAAAAGAAAAAAGAAAAACCCCCAAAAAACTTTTGGGGCTTGGGAGCTGGCTTAGTGGAATAAGCACTTCCCTGGCAAGAGCAAGGGCCTGAGTTCAATCCCCGGTTCCACAAAACAAACAAACAAACAAAAAAACCCCCACAAAAGCATTTAACTTTCTGAGCAAATACACACTTAAACATCAAAACACAGTGGTAGCTCTCAAAAGAGTTCTGCCTCAGCTGCCCCAGCAGACAGTGCTCAGGCCTCACCTCCATCTGAAGCACCTGCTGGAGCCGCTCCATGATGACCAAAGTTGTTTTCTGGACGGCAGGGTAGCAATCCTTGGCACTGTTCTTTACGATTTCCATGAGCGATTCATAAGCAGAACTCCTCAGGTTGTTCTGGTGCCCGTCAGGTCTGTAGGAAAGAGAAGGCAAAAATCTTAGACTCAAATTGCTACAATGGCCGGGCGTGGTGGCACATGCCTGTAATCCCAGCACTCGGGAGGCTGAGGCAGGAGGATTGTTGTGAGTTCAAGACCAGCCTGAGCTACAAAGTGAGCTTAAAGCCAGCCTGAACTGCATAGTGAGACCCTGTCTCAAAAAGACAAAAAAAAAAAAAAAAAAAAAAAAATTGCTACAATGTAGAACTTTCTCTCCAAAATCAGGAAACCAGACACTACCAAGACTGTATACTCAGTCTGGCAACATAGTATCAAAGAACCAAAAATTTTAAGTCCTTTGAGCCAATGGTTTCCTGTTGTTTATATTCAGAACGGCCCCTTAAAGAAAAGGCTAAAATTGCAGCACACAAGTCGGCTAAGTGGCAATGGATCACTTAAGTCAAGTGGTTGCCTGGTCGCTGTCCTGGCTTAAATGCAAACTCTCCACAAAGACTCATTCAATGAGGACTTAATCCCAATTAACACGGTATACAAGCAGCCTAGAGACCACAGGCACCAGGACTCTAAGTTCACCAGCAGGTCAAGAAGGATGGAAACAGAAGGCGGGCCTGGTGGAGGGAGTGAGGGGATGGCTGTGGCTGGATCTGTCCCCATCCCTTCATCTCTGGCTCGCACTCCTTGCTTTCTGGCTGCTGTGGTCTGAGATGCCTTTGCCTCCCATCCTTGTTGCCCATCCCTCCTATCCCATCCCCTCCTGTTGTTTTTTTGGTTATTTTCGGGAAGGGTCTACAGGATGTTCAGGGTCTCACTACTAGATCAGACTCATAGTGATACTTCCATTTCTAGCCTCCCAAGAGCAGGGACTACAGGTGGACACCACCACGCCTAGTCTCCAGCCCAGCTGAGCTACTTGGCCAGCCCATGCTGCTGTGTTTCTATCTTGCCACAGGCAAGGGAACTGCCAATCATGGACTGAAACTTCTGAACCTGGAAGCCAAAAATTTATCTTTTCTATTTTTTCAGGTCCTTGGTCAAACAAACAAAAAGTGACTAACAGCCAGGCATGGTGGCGCATACCTATAATCCCAGCACTTGGGAGGCTGAGGCAGGATTGTTGTGAGTTCGAGACCAGCCTGAGCTACAAAGTGAGCTTAAGGCCAGCCTGAACTGCATAGTGAGACCCTGTCTCAAAAAAACCAAACAAAGTGACTAACACAGTGACTATGAGGTAGGTGGACCAACTTTCTTCCCAGAGCTGCAAGACATGTCTACACAGACTACTGAACAGCAAGGA
>PVKA01052674.1:0-11591 GCA_004027165.1 Ctenomys sociabilis
TGTTCTTCACATGAAATTTTATGACATGGACACAGTAAATGAAGATTAATTATTTAATCTATTACCTTGGGCATTTAAGAGTTGCATTAATGGACATCTAACATGACTAATTTCAACACGGGCTCAATAATAGATGAGAGTTGGTCTAAGAGGACAAAAGCTCAAGATATAAGTGAATGTTTTAGTAGATTTACTTTAAATCTGCTTAGTCATCCACTAAACTTGCTGTCATTGAAGACTCAAGCATTCACTTATGAGACATAATCTTGTCACATTATTAGGAGGTCACAATGCAGGAGCTGGGGCCTAGTTGAATTGAGTAGGGCACAGGGCAGCTACCCTGAGGACTGCTTCTTTAATTTCGTCCTCTGAGAAGTTTGTATTCATCTCAGATGCCCATTTCTGAATTGGGTTGTTTCAGGTCTCTTCTAGCTCTTTTTCTTTCTGCTTCCTGGCTGCTGTGAGCCAACCACATCTGCTTTTCTGAGTGCTTCCACCAGGAAGTTTCTACCTTACACCCACCTAACACTGCTGCCTGCTGACCGTGGACCAAAGTTTCTGGAACTGTAAACCGAAATAATCCTCCTGCTCTAGTTTGTTTTTTCTCATGTACTAGATCACAGCAAAAAGTAACAACAGAAATGGTTTGCTCTACTCAAGAATTAATACTCAATCAAGGTATAAAGAATTTTTTTTGTTGTTGTTGGCGGAACCAGGGATTGAATTAAGGCCCTTGCACTTGCCAGGGAAGCGCTTATTCTACTGAGCCATCTCTCTGGTCCCTGGATGACATGTTAAAATGCAAATTTTTAGGTATTCTCAACAATGTCTCTGCTCCACTGAGTCTGGGATAGTCCATGAATGTGTGTGTGTGTGTGTTGTGTGTGTGTGTGTGTGTGTTTGGTATAAGGTCTCACTACACAGCTCAGACTCATAGTGATCCTCCTGTTTTCAACCTCCCCAATACTGGGATTACAGGCATGCACCACCTCATCTAGTTTTAGTAGCCATTTCAGTGCATCTGGGGACAGGCTGGTGTGGCATGAGGTAACAGGGATTGAACTCTGGTCCCTGTGCTTGCCTAAGCAGGTGCTTAGTCCATTGAGATATCTTGCTGGCCCTTGCGTGGCTATTTTCCAGTGAAACTGATTCCTCCAATTTAAGAGTCTTTCCCTGAGAACTCTTACCCTCTGTCCTGTGGTTTGAGTACAAACTTAAATGATCTTCTAGCTAAGTGCTTCTCAAAAATATGATCCTCTCTGCCTTGGATTAAAGGCTATTCATTATCTTTTAACCCACTTGACATACAATAATGGTAAGATTTATCACCACAAATAATCAGATAATGACAATGACTATAGTTGTAATTTTAAGTGTAATTTTTTTCTAGAGCAGAAGAACAACTCTTAGAAACCTACCAGATTTTCACCAATTTGTTTCATGTATTGTTGCAAATAAAATTCAAAGCAATTTGTTTCAAAATATTAGTAGAATGAAATATTATTATGAACTTTTCATTGTACCCTATTACCCTTCCTATTCTTGGCCAATAACATATTCCAAAAATAGTATGATTTTCTTGTTAGCCCACAAAATATTATGCTAATTTATTTGGTTGATTAAATTTTCCTAATTGGTGTACTTCATAAAGAGGAATTACCAAATACGGGCCCTCGAGCAGGAATTTGTTATCCATGAAAACTCAAATGTTTGCCATCTTGGTGATGTTTTTAACACAATGTGTTAAGCTGTCTTTTATACAGTGAAAATCAAAGGGTCACATCATTCATTGTTCCTTACTCAAGAAAAAAATTCAGGGATGGTGACACTTGCTTAGCTTCTCTGTTTGAAAAGGTTTTCTAGATTAATTTAAAGCCAGTTACAGAGATACCTGTCTCAGAAAGATCTGTGAGAGAGCTGTGCTAAGACAAACCTCTCAAACCCCCACAAAAGCATCATGTTCAGAACCTGAGAACACTGGGGCTGACATCTGTCCTTTGTGTCATTGTTCTTGGACCACTATATTCCATTTGAAAATCATCCCCAAATTTCCATTGTGCTATCTGAATACATGATGTCTGCTTTATATTTGGTGTTAGGTAATTTCTTAAATAATAAAGTTGGAACAGTTTTCTCTCAGTCACTGTCGTCAAAGGTAAAAATACCTTGCAATCTACTCTAGCACATCCATGGTTAAACTCAGTACTAAGTACTTAGAGAAAATTGAGCAGTAGAGAGTCAAATGATTGGAAGTTCTTCCAGGACAACTTATTTGTTTCTCTTAGGTAGCCAGAACTTTTTAAACTCAAGTTGAACAATAGTACAGTTGGTTTGACTTCTCATTTCAGGCAATGGTTTCATGGCGAGGTAAGACTTCTCAGTAGAACTTTGAAATCTACACAGAACCATTAAGCAGCTATTTCTCACTTTCCAACTCACCCTTAATTTTCCAGAACATTCAATGCTAAGTCACAGGTTCTAGGTATGGAATCATGAGCAGCACTGTCTACCCATTTGTTGAGCTAAATACCTCAAATGATCTCACTTTCAGTTTTCCCACTCTTAGTAAGGTCTTACTTTTCTACTCAATTGGTCCTGTAGACCAAACAACAGGATTCAGAAATGAAGGATTTATGGACTCAGCATGTTTCTAAAATATTACTAAAATTAATTTTTTTCAGATTTTTCTGTGCTCATAACTTTTTGAAAATATTCAAATTTATATATTTATATATATTTATAGATACATAGAACATATCTATATCTATCTATATATCTTTTCATGGATGTCACTTGTAGCATATCAGACATATGATCTATTTTTGAGCTCTACCTCCAGCTCTTTGGTGATTTATGTGAAAAGAGAAGTACTTTAATTTCAGAAAAAAGTTAACTAGTTTGTTATCATATTGAGGTAACATGAAAAATATTGGGACTTTGTGTTAGCACATCTTTTTCAATAGAAAAAGCCATTATCAAGAAAAATAATGGGTATTTTAGCTTTTCATCCTTACACATTTAACTTGTACTTTTTCACCATGCTTTGTCTATAAAATGGTTAATAGATTCCATCAGTAAGCATCTGTGGCTGTTTATTTATACAAGTTATTTAATTATTTGTTTAAAAATTTCTATTGATATGGGGGCTGACTACATATTTCAGACTTGTAACAATCCTCCTGTCTCAGCCTCCCTAGTGCTGGGATTGCAGGCATGCACCATCACACCTGGTCCTGGGGCAAGGCACAGAATGCCTGGGGTTTCCTGTGCCAGCACAGCACGTGATACTAAGGATCAATCTCAAGACCATGGACTTGTCCGAAGGCTCTTATGCTGCTGAGTCATCTTCCCAGCCCTATTTTTAATGTTAAGTCAGAGGCCTCACAGAAAATGATAGTAATACATGGATATGATGTATCCCTAGTGCATAGCTGCATCTGAATCTTAGAAGGTTACAGAGATTATACAGCAATATCTAAATCTGTGTCTATGTTGATCTCTGTATCATCCAGATTTGGATCAATAGAGCTACAAATATAAGGCTACATATATCTATAGAAGTAGTTATATATGTATATTGATCCATATATAGGGATTAGATGCATCTTGCTGTAGATATATAGCTATATATATATATAGTCATATATATATTAATTATGATGAGCATTTATTTGTGCACATATTATTTGCTCACAGTCCATAAACTCTAACTCAATTAAAATCATAGAATATTTATAGTGAACACTCTATTTAATAGTAGTTCCCTTCCAAACACTCCCTACTCATTCAGAGCAGCTCACTTTTGCCCTCTCTCTCTCTCTCTGTCTGTCTCTCTCTTTTTCCATTTCTCTCTTTCACCACTTTACTCATCTTCAAAAATCATCTGCTTTTATTAAAAACAATTAGTAAAGTACTAAAGATAGTAAAGTACTTAACTTCCTTCATGAACTAAACAAGGCAATACTGTACTTCTTCCCATGTCTATTAAACATTTACAACACTGTGTAAAACCTTTTCTACTTCAGTTTGATGAGTGAAAAAAGAAAAAAAATTGTATGATTTAGAAAAAGTAGCAAGCATGATTTACACATTATATCTTTGCAGTTATGTAAAAGCCTCACAAATATATTGAAATAAAATTTTTTAGTAAATTCAACAAGATTTCTGGGCATACATTCAGTATATAAATGCATTTCTATGTAATAGCAGGCATACTTACCAAGAACTTTTTTCATAAAATGGTACTATTTAAAATATCAAGAACCATCATAAACTAAGTACTGTAAGGCATAGTTACAGAGAAGCTGCCAAACACTGAGAAACATCAGATATACTCTAAGTCAATGGAGCTTTACAAATTACAGTATTCAGAAACATAAAGATGCTAATTATCTCCATATTGATCTATAAATTAAATCAAATCCCAAAGGTGTGTATATATCCTTACGTTTTTCTAACATATATATGAAAATGTAATGGGCCAAGAATACAAAAGACAAATCGGCAGAATAAAAGCAAAGTTGAGAAATTTTATTACCAGATATCACAACTTTACATAAAGCTGAGCTAATTAAGACCATGTGGTATCCATGGAAGATAGGCTAATAAATCAAAGAAACAGAAGTGGGAATCTAAAACAGTCTCTAAATTTATATGGTCACTTGATTTATATTGAAGAGGACAGTAATAAAGTATGAGAAGAATAGTCTTTCCAATAATTGATGCTGAGTCAATTGGATATGATATAGCAAAATATTTAATCCTGACACATTCCTCATACCATGTGCAAAAATCAATTCCAGAATGACTGTAAATCTAAATGTGATTAAACAAAGCAGTAAAGCTTCTGGAATAAAATATGTTAGACTTCCTTTATAAGGCTGACTGTAGCAAAGATTGTTATACTAAACATAAAAACATAAACTAGAAAATAAAATATTGATGTGCTATCTATTTTTACTATCAAATCTGTATCAACCATTGTTTCATCAGTTATGCTTGTTTGGAAACTCTATTACATACATATTATTGTATGTTACCATGTTTGTCTTTCTTATTTTTTTTTCTTGCTTTTGTTTCGACTCTTCAAAATAAAATAAAATTATAAAAAATAAGTTGATGGATAAACTACACTAAAGTTTAAAATCTCTATTAACCAAAAGACAATTTCACAGCAAAAATTGGGAGAATATAGATGATTATATAAATATATATATATATATACACACACATATATATATATATGTATGTGTACCAAAATGTATGTGCATATAAATATAATACATATACAGATGTATGTATTATCAAGAGTTTACTGAAAGAATTAAATATATATTTGTATATTACCATGTATAAAGCATGGATCAAAACTGTAGGAAAAATTACTACAGGATAATAAAAAATAAACAACTCAATAGGAAAAGGAAGAAATTGAATAACAATTTATGAAAACAAATATCTAGATGGCCAATAAACACAAATTAGCCAACTCTCTTCAGTTTCCAACACATTGAAATTGAAGTCACAATGAAACACTACTACATTTTGTTAAATGGCTCAGTTTATTCAAAATAAGAGAGAGCATGGAGTGTGAGGAAAAAGTGTGGTTCTGTCACTGGAAATGTGAGTTGGTCCAGAGTCTTTTCTTTCTTTCTTTATTTGGTACAGGGTCTTACTATGCAGTTTGGACTTATAGTGATCCTCCTGTCTCAGCCTCCCCAGAGCTGGGGTTACAGGTGTGTGCCACCACACCTGATTTCAGTCTGGCACAGCTCGCCCATGTTTGCAGGTCCAGCACAGCATGCAGTACAAGGGGTCAAACTTGGGTCCTTGCGCTTGCAAGGCAGGCATTCAGACCACTGAGTTATCTTCCTGAATCAGTTCAGAATCTTTAAATAAATGTTGTGGTAGTTTCGAATAAAATGCAATAAAAGTGTATGCTGTGAGCCACTGATTTCTATGTATCATGAACTTATGTATACTAAAAGATAGATATCAGAATAGACATTTCAGCAGCATGAATAATATCTCTACATTAAAAACAACCCAGATGTTTGTGTATTAGATAAAATGTGATCTGTTCATATAATGCATGCAAATATATTTTTATGAAGAGAGGATTAACAAATACAAATTATACAAGAGAAGCCAGTGACAATGTATCACATAATTCTATATATAATTATAAACAACAGGATGCTTCTAATCTCTTTGTAAATGTATGACTATACAATTATACATAGCATCAGAAATATACTTGACTGTATTAGAGCTTTGTAAAGACTAGAATCAATAGCAAACACATGTATAATTCTGCATGCACACTTATTTATGGGGTAGGTTTGCAGTTTGAGAGGCAGGAGACACCACAGTGCTACTTGCGTGAGAACCAGAGGATCCAAAGACTGCTCAGCCAACATGATGGCAACTGCAGAACACAAGGCATGAAGGCTTCAGCACGAGTCCCAGGTCAAAGGCCTGGCAACTCACAGGAGGGTCACTGGTGTGAGATTGTGTGGGAATACTGGAGAAACTGGAGTCCCATATACTAAAGCCCAATGGCTCTGCCAACAAAGGTGAGATCCACTCAAGAAGAAGACAGAAGCTTTTCAAAAGTGGGGAATTGTTCTTGCTTTCCTATCCAAGCTCCAGTCTGTTGGTTAGAGCTTTCTACAATGGTGATGCCTAACATTTGCTGATCTATATGCCAGCCATGCACAGGCACACACACAGAACTGTGCTTTACTAAGTTGCTAGACTTGCTTTAACCCACTTAAGTTGATAAATAGTGACAAAAGTCACAGTCCTACTCTTGTCAACTTTGTACCAGACACAAATCTTTGACTGTATATAATCTCCAAAATATCAGCAAGTTCATAGTCATGTCTAGCATGATACAACAATTCAGTGCATAGACTGAAACACTTGAACAGAACATGAAGGCTGAATTTTTCTTTGTGTGATGCTTACATTTCCTGAGATAGTACGTAACTTATGTATTTTTTTTAATTTTTGTTTTATTGAAGTACAAATATCAATGAGATAGTTTTAAGATACCTTGACAAGATGGATTTGATAAATTAATACATTGCAAACTGATTTCATAATGTTTTGGTATCATAGAAGGTGCATACATGATATTATACTTACAGACATTATTATACCATATGTCTCTTTCAGTAAATTAAGAGAGTGTAGCTCTTTCCATATCTTATTTTTATACCTGAATTACATCAAAGATTCAATAATTAATACTTTTTGCCCTATTATTTTCCTAGTAGTTGTCCATAGTACTAGAAGCTGACATATCCTGTCCAACCACCATTAGTGCAAATCTTGCCTCTCATAGAATTATGTAGAAGCACAGCGTTATCTATCCCAACTGTACTGTCTAGTAAGTTATGTATTATAATTCAGATTTAGCAATACTGAGTACTAATGTTAAATCAGTCGATGTTATTACAAAGAAAGAAAAGATTCATGTAAATATGCACAAGTATGTATATGAAAAAAATACTCATAGGAATTACAATTCTTATTTCCTTATGTGGTGAGCTAGACATAGCTGGCATTTTTAACTACTTCATTCTACTACCCATTTCTATTCCCTTGACAGTAAGCAAGAGCCTCCATAGGTCGTTGTTCTTTACCTGGTGGGTAACTCGTACTTTGATTCCTGAAGGTTCAGAGCCATTAATCATCCTGTCTGAATTAGCTTGTTATACTTTCCCATAGACCTAATAATACAATATTGTAATACCAGGAGATGTCCTAAGGGATCTCTTGTGTGCCTAACATATTTTTCATTACTTCTTCTATGGATTAGTAGTCCAATTTCCCTTGAGTGATCTAGATCAGTCAGCCCTGCTGAAATTATGACTGCTTTTTTTTTTTTTTTTTTTTTTTTTTTGGCAGAACTAGAGATTGAACTCAGGCCCTTGTACTTGCCAGGGAAGCGCTTATTCCACTGAGTCATCTCCCCGGCCCCTGTGACTCCTTTTTTTATCTTGTCGACTCAAAGGTTGATGAGGAACCAAAACTTACCGGGGGGGGCATCTTAGATTCTAGTTCATGCTGGAGGCGTCATCACCTGACTCTGCATCTAAGACAACAAATCTAGAAGAACAAAAGCTGTAAAAACAGGAAACAAAAATTTTGCTAAGGGGTTATTAGAGGCAATAGTGGACCAGTGTGAGACAGTGGGGTCGACTCTGTCATCTTTCTCAAGCCCACCCACACCCACTCAGCAAGAGCGATCAGCATGAGACAGCGGGGCTGACTCCGCCATCTTCCTAGATCCCGCCCCATGCCTGCCCAGACAAAGCTACCAGCCTGAGACAGTAGGGCCCACTCTGGCAGCCTCCTGGATCCCACCCTCAAGCCCCCACAGTGAGGGGAAATTTGCACAACTCACCAGGCTTCCCAGATCAGTGAGTGTGGGGGTGAGCCTGAGGGAGAGCCTTTGGCTTCTTCCAGCACGCGCTACACGGATCCAGGCCCCCAAGCCCTCCAAGCAAGTGACCAGCCTGAAACCTCAGGGCCCACTCAATAGCACCTCCCCAGATCCCCTGTCCTAAAACCTGCTGAATGAGTGGGAATTTCCCGAACTCCCTGGGCATCAAAGTTCAGTGACTGTGTGGTGAGTCTGCAGGAGAGCCTTAGGGTTCTCCCTGTGCACTTTGCACCATGCAGAGCCTGAGGCCTCGATACATCCTAGCCAGAGACCTGCCTGAGACACCCCAGAGAGACCTACCTGGCAAGTCCACATAGCCACTGCCCCCAATCCCACCACAGGAGAGAGAACTTTTGGTGACTCCTGGCACTCGATCCACACCCGCCTGGCCTGGTGAGTGTGAGGGAGAGCTTCTGCGCCCCACAGTGCTCCCTTAACCAGGAACCCAACAGAGGAGAATCACAGGAGCTGCGGCAAAAAGGAACTGAACACAACAGCGAGATACAGGCCAGGCAAAACTGGACAATATCAAGCTTAATACACTGGCACACAAATCTCACTATGTGCTAAGTCTATAGCTGCACCAAAGCTCTACACCAAATGTCAGAGGTCAATACTATACAAAATGACAAAGACAAGGAGAAAAATGCAATCTCAGGTCTCGAGTCCACCAATAAGTGCAGAGGACACTAGCTCAGCTGGAATGAATGAATTAACAGAGACAGAAGCAAATGAACAACAGCAGAAAGGTATAGAAGAACTTGGACAAGAATTAATTCCTGAAATAAAAAAGAAATATTTGAATACATAGCATCTGAAATAAAGAATCAAATACAGAAACATCTGGGGGAAACCTAATGCTCACTCAGAACAAGGGAAGAGAACACTATTCTAGCAGAAACATATGAATTAACAGTGTCAGAAGCAAAGAAATATCAGCAGAAAGGTCATGAGGAAATCAAAGGAGAAATAATTTCTGAAATCAAAAAAGAATTCTTAGAAATCATACCATATGAAATACAGAAACAAGTCCAGAAATATACAAAGGAAAACCAAAGTGGAAGAAACTCTGTAGAAAAAGAATTAATACCTACCTCTAAAGAGGACATGGATAAAAAATATAGAGGATATCAGAAATATGATGGAATACTGGAATGAGCAATATAAAAAAGTAGAATGCATGAAGCAGAGTCAAAGAGAAACAGAAGAACTAAAAGTATCAATCACGAGTCTACAAAACCATTTGAGTGAAAGCAAAGGCAGAGTTTCAGATCTAGAGGACACTGGTGCAA
Organism: Ctenomys sociabilis; assembly: GCA_004027165.1. Taxonomy (NCBI): domain Eukaryota; kingdom Metazoa; phylum Chordata; class Mammalia; order Rodentia; family Ctenomyidae; genus Ctenomys; species Ctenomys sociabilis. Next base: position 9,745 of record PVKA01052674.1, read on the forward strand.
GCTAGTAAAAAGGTGAGAAAAGATCTCTTAAAAACAATGAGAATTCAGGAAAAAATAATCCATCACATGCAAGATGACGTCAAGATGAACTATGTGAGAATCATTGGCATCAATGAGAATGAAGGAGTCAATACAGATGTTATAAAAAGAATATGGACAGAAGTAATCACAGAAAACTTCCCAAATATGAGGAAACAATCCAACATTCAGGTCACCGAAGCATACAGAACAGCAAATAATTTCAACCCAAGTAAAAACACACAGACATACAATAGTTAAGATCCCAGAAATCCAACACAAAAATAATATACTGAAAGCTGCTACAGAGAAGAAGCAGATGTCATTAAAAGGAAAACCCATCAGAATTACAGCCAACTTCTCTACACAAACCATGAAGGCAAGGAGAGCATGGAGTAGAGTTCTTCAAGTCCTACAGGAAAACAAATTCCAGCCCAGACTATTATACCCTGCAAAACTCTATTTCAAGTTTGGTGGAGAAGTGAAATACTTCCATGACAAAGAATAACTAAAGAATTTCATGATGACAAAGCCATCCCTTCACAGGCTGCTGAAAGATGTTCTAGAGAGAGACCACAATGACCAGAACTCCATGAATGAGAATGAAAGGAACCCACTAAATAGGACAGAAAATTAAGCACAGGATATAAAGGAGTAAACAACACCAATAAATATCATGACAAACATAATTCAACACATTTATAACCATAAATGTAAATGGACTAAATTCACCAATTAAGAGAAATAGACTGGCACAGTGGATTGGGAAACAAAATCCAACAATATGCTGTATACAAGAAACACACTTAACTCAAAAGGACATTCATAGGCTCAAAGTCAAAGGATGGAAAACAATACTACATGCTCCAGTACCTCAGAAAAAAGCAGGAGTAGCAATTCTGTTCTCCGACAGTCTCAACTTCAAACCAAGAATGATCAAACAACACAAAGAAGGCCACTAAATATATGGTTAGGGGAAAAATTCAAGAGGAAGAAGTAACACTCATAAATATCTATGCACCACACACAGGAGCATGCAATAAGACAAATCTTAATGGACATGAAAAACCTAATATCTAAGAACACAAACTTAACAGGAGACCTTAACAATCCCTTATCTCAAAAAAGATAGATCAACCAGACAAAAAATTAGCAAGGAAGTAGCAGAACTGAACCAGAGCTTGAAACAAATGGAATTGGTGTTCCACCCAACCACAGCTGAATACACATTTTTTTCAGCTGCACAGGGGTCATTTCCAAAATAGATCATATATTAGTCCAGAAGTCATGCTTAAGTATATGCAAGAAAAGAGATATTACCCCACGCATATTATCTGACCACAGTAGAATGAAACTGAATTTAAACACCAAAAGAAACCAGCAGGGCCGACTCCACCATCTTGCTCCATCCCGCCCACGCCCGCCCAGCCCCTGATAGTGGCCAGAGACAGCGCGGCCAACTCCGCCATCTTCCTCCATCCTGCCCGCGCCCGCCCAGCCAGAGACCAGCCTGAGACAGTGGCTGACTCCAGCAGCCTCCTGGATCCCGCGACAAGCTCTCCCAGCAAGACCGAATTTACAGGACTCACCAGGCTTCCCAGATCAGTGAGAGTGTGGTGAGTCTGAGGGAGAGCCTTTGGCTTCTTCCCACGTGCGCTACGCGGATCCCTGTCCCCAACCCCTTCAAGCCAGTGACTGGCCTGAAACCTCAGGACCCACTCACCAACATCTCCCCTGATCCCCTGACCTAAAGCACACTGATTGAGTGGGAATTTCCCCGATTCTCTGGGCATCAAAGGTCAGTGAGTGTAGAACTCCAGGCCCGTCGC
>PVKA01052675.1:0-11592 GCA_004027165.1 Ctenomys sociabilis
TTTTTTTTTTTTTTTTTTTTTTTTTTTTTGTAGAACCAGGGATTGAACTCAGGCCCTTGTGCTTGCCAGGCAAGCACTTATCCTACTGAGCCATCTCCCTGGTCATTTTTTTCATTTATTGTGCCAACTACTGATACCTTAACAAAAGTGAGACCGTCATACCATGACTTTATCACATCACATTCTAGAATACTGGTCTCCAAATTTTTCACACTTCAGGTGGAGCGCTTCTAAAATCACACATAAGTTAATATTTCAGTGTCATAGATCCAACAGGGCATTGCATAAAAACAAAATATATGGTCTTTGGAAAAGACTGGGTCAGAGTTGAGACTGACTGACAACTAAGTTAACTTTCTCGAGGAATCTGTGCTAAAGTCTCTGAAGAGTGCACAATTAGCATTCCCAAATGGTCGTGAAATTATTATACTTTCCTCTAAATTTTTTTTCTGAACATACTTCTTAGTTATACTTTCATCTGTTGGTAAGCCCTCTTTCCCCATTACTTCATTCGGGTAGAGAACATTCATCCAGAAGGCCATGAACAAAGAATAGCAAATGTTGCCTGTAAAAGTGAAGAACATAAGGCTCTGCCTTGCAAACAGAACCTAAAGTAAAATGACTCAGCAATTAACTCTAAAAGAAGCTGGATAATAATATGTATGACATGTGCTGCTTAATCCTAAGGGAGATTCTCTTAATGAGGTAGGTATCCTATCATCAAGTAAAACAAATAATCAAAAATATCTTAGTGACAGAAAAAATAACAATGCTCCTGTGGAAACAGCTAAAAAATATAGTCAGTGTTTAGAAGACAGACATCTATAAAATAACAGGCTGAGACAGTCACAAGTGTCCAATCAGATGTCCCTCCAGAAAACAATGACCATTTTCTCATGGAAATAGCAGCTATGACAGGGATGACCATCTGGTGTCATATGAGACTTGCACACTCCAAAGTTTCTGGCACCCGCACTTATAAATGGATGACATCTGCAGCTGGATGCAAATCCTGGATATTTTTATTGGATAATGGAAGCACTAGTTATCTGCTGTGTGATCATAATTTGACAATATGTGCTTCTATAGCTGATATATTGTGCAACATAAATTCTCAAAAGTTTGTCTTGCAGCCCCAGACCCAACTCAGCTTGGCTGGTGAGTGAGATCTCTAGGCCTGCCGCACCGGAGAGACAGTTCACAGTGGTCCCAGGTCCCACCCCGCAGCCCCAGAAATAGCACATCTTGGCTGACCCAGCACAGCCTACCCAGTGAATAAGAACATCCAATATCCTTTCGGGAGCCCAGAAGACCCACCAAAGCCCAGGCCCGCCCACCTAGAGAGTGACCTGCCTGAGACAGTAGGGCTGAATCTGGCAAATTTCCGGATCCTCGCCCCAAAGCCAGCCAAGATAGTGATAATTTTCACTACTCACTCTGCATCCCAGTTCGGTTCCTGCTCACCTGACAAAGGAACCAACAAAGGGAAACCACAGGAGGTACAGCAAAAAGAAACTGAGCACCATGGCTAGATCCAGGACAGGCATAACTGGATAATCTCAAACTTAATAGACTGGCACCCTAATCTCATTACACGCTAAGGTTATAGCTGCACCAAAGCTCTACACCAAAGGTCAGAGGTCAGTGTTATACAAAATGACAAAGACAATGAGAAAAATGCAATAGGCCTCGAATCCACCAATAAGTGCAGAGGACACTAGCTCAGCTGAAATGAATGAATTAACAGATGTGGAAACAAAGGAACAACACCAGAAAGGTATAGAGGAACTCAAATTATAACTAATTGCTGAAATAAAAGAAGAAATATCTACATATATAACATTGGAAATAAAGAATGAAATACAGAAACATAAGGGGGAAAACCAATGCTCACCCAGAATTATTGCAGAGAGCACTACCAGAGCTGAAACATATGAATTAACAGCATCTGAAGCAAAGAAACAAGATCAGAAAGGGCATGAGGAATTCAAAGCAGAAATAATATCTGAAATCAAAAAAGAATTTTTTGGAAAAAAAGAATTCTTTGAAATCATAGCATCTGAAATACAGAAACAAGTCCAGAAATATACAGAGGAAAACAAACTTGGAAGAAACTCTGCAGAAAAAGAACTAATAACTACCTCTAAAGAAGACATGGATTAAAAAAATAGAGGAGATAAAAAATATGACGGATTCCTTGAATGAGCAATACAGAAAAGAAATAGAACGCATGAAACACAGTCAAAGAGATATAGAAGAACTAAAAATATCAATCACGAGTCTACAAAACTGTTTGACTGAAAGCAAAAACAAAGTTTCAGATCTTGAGGATGCTGGTGCAGCTAGTGAAAAGGTGGTAAATGATCTCTTAAAAACAATGAGAATGCAGGAAAACATAATCCATCACCTGCAAGATGGCACCAGGATGAAAAATGTGAGGTTAGTTGGTATCAGTGAGAATGAAGGAGTCAATAAAAATGACATAAAAAGAATTTGGGGAGAAATAATTGCAGAAAATTTCCCAAATATGAGGAAACAATCCAACATTCATGTCACTGAAGCATATAGAACACCAAATAACTTCAACCCAAGTAAAAACACACCGAGACATATAATAGTCAAGATCTCAGAAATCCAATACAAAAATAATATACTGAAAGCTGCTAGAGAGAAGAAGCAGATCACGTTCAAAGGAAAACTCATCAAAATTATAGCCAATTTCTCTACACAAACCATGAAGGCAAGGAGAGCATGGAGCAGAGTTCTTCAAGTACTACACGAAAACAAATTCCAGCCCAGACTATTATACCCTGCAAAACTCTCTTTCAAGTTTGATGGAGAAGTGAAATACTTCTAGGACAAACAACCGCTAAAGAGTTTCATGATGACAAACCTATCCCTACACAGGCTACTGAAAGATGTTCTACAGAGGGACCACATTGACCAGAACTTCATAAATGACAATGGAAGAAACCCTCTAAGCAGGATAGATGATTAAACACAGGATACAAAGGAGGAGACGAAACCAGGTAAATATTATGACAAACATAAGTCAATACATTTCAATTATAACCATCAATGTAAATGGACTCAATTCAGCAATTAAGAGAAACAGACTGGCACAGTGGAATACAAAACAAAATCCAACAATATGTTGTATACAAGAAACACACTTAGATTAAAACAACATTCATAGGCTCAAAGTCAAAGGATGGAAAACAATACTACATGTCCCAGCACCTCAGAAAAAAGCAGGAGTAGCAATTCTGTTCTCAGACAGTCTCAACTTCAAACCAAGAAGGATCAAACGCCACAAAGAAGGCCACTATATATTGGTCAGGGGAAAAATTCAAGAGCAAGAGGTAACACTCATAAACATCTATGAACCAAACACAGGAGCACCCAACTATGTAAGACAAATCTTAATGGACATGAAAAACCTAATATGTAAGAACACAGTCTTAACCAGAGACCTTAACACACCCTTATCTCAAAGAGATAAATCAACCAGACAAAAAATTAGCAAGGAAGTAGCAGAACTGAACCAGAGCTTGGAACAAATGGACCTAATGAACATATACAGAGTGTTCCACCCAACCACAGCTGAATACACACGTTTTTCAGCTGAACATGGGTCATTTTCCAAAATAGACCACATACTGGTCCAGAGGTCATGCATAAATATATGTAAGAAAACAGAAATTATCCCATGCATATTATCTGACCACAGTGCAATGAAACTGGAAATAAAGAACAAAAGAAACCAGAAAAACCCAGGAAATTCAAGGAAATTAAACAACACCCTATTCAGCAATCAATGGATTGCAGAAGAAATTCAACAAAAAATTCAACAATCTCTATAATTCAATGAAAATTCAAGCAAAACTTACCGGAATTCATAGGATGCGATGAAAGCAAATTTTAGAGGGAATATCATAGCTATGAACTCACACATTAGGAAAACAGAACAGGAACAAATAAACAGCCTAATGTTGTACCTCAGACACCTAGAAAAAGAAGAGCAAATGAAACCCAGAGCGCAAAGATGGGAAGAAATCCTAAAGATTAGAGCAGAAATTACCTCAATTGAGATGAAAAAAACATTTCAAAGAATCCAGAAATCAAAAAGTTAGTTCTCTGAAAGACTGAAGTTGATAAGCCTCTAACCAACCTCATCAAAAAGAGGAAAGAAAAAACTCAAGTACATGCAATAAGGAATCAAAAGGGGGAAATCACTATGGACCCAGCGGAAATTCAGAAGATTATCAATAGTTACTTAGAAATTCTGTATTTTCTTTTTTTTGTTTTTTGTATTTAGTACAGGGTGCGCCTGGGATCGAACCCCGGCCTCTGCACTCTGCCTAAGTAAGCGCTTTAAACCACTGAGCTATCTGGCCAGCCCCAATAGTTACTTAGAGAATATTTACGTTCACAGAATAGAAGACACAGAAGAAATGGACAGATTCCTAGAAAGGTACAAATTACCAAAACTGAATCAAGAAGATATGACAACTCTCAATAAGCCAACAAAATACGAAAGATAATACAAAGCTTATCGACAAAGAAAAGTCCAGGTCCTGATGGATTCACAGCTGAATTCTACAAGAAATTTATAGAAGATATAATCCCCACACTCCTCCAACTCTTCAGTGCAATTGAAAAGGAAGCAGTCCAAAAGGATTTCTGGAGGCAAGTATTATACTGATTCTCAAACCACGGAAAGACACAACCAAAAAGGAGAACTACAGGTCAATCTCCCTCATGAACGTAGAGGCAAAAATACTGAATAAGATCCTACCAAATAGAATACAGCAAATCATCAAGAAGATCATGCACCATGACCAAGTAGGATTAATACCAGGAATGCAAGTATGGTTCAATGTTTGAAAAATCTACAAATATAATACACTATATTAATTGACTGAAATCTAAAAACCACGTTATCATCTCAATTGCTGCAGAGAAAGCTTTTGACAAAGTCCAACACTCATTCATGTTCAAAGTCATACAGAAAATTGAAATAGGTGGACTCTACCTTAATTTGATAAAAGCTATCTATGACAACCCAAAAGCTCATATAATCCTAAATGGGGAAAAAACTGAAATCTTTTGCTCTTAAATCAGGTACAAGACAAGGATAACCTCTATCACCTTCTCTACTCAATATAGTTTTGAATCATTAGCAACAGCCATTACAAAAGAGGGAGAAATAAAAGCAATAAGAATAGGTAAAGAAGAAGTAAAATTATATCTATTTGCAGATGACATGATACTTTACTTGGAAGACCCCAAAAATTCCACCAGGAAACTACTAGAACTAATGTGGAAATTCAGTAGCATAGCAGGATACAAAATCAATACTGAAAAGTCAATAGCACTCCTCTACAAAGATAAACAAACTGAGAGGGAAATTATACAAACAATACCTTTTACAATAGCACCGCAGAAAATGGAATGCTTTGGGATTCACTTACCCAAAGAAGTTAAAGATCTTTTCACAGAAAATTAAAACACCCTGAGAAAATAAATAATAGAGGATTTCAGAAAATGGAAAGATATTCCATGCTCCTGGATAGGAAGAACCAACATCATGAAGATGGCCATACTCCCAAAATTGCTGTTCAGATTTAATGCAATCCCTATCAAACTGCCACCAACATACCTCCCAGACATAGAGAAATCATTCCTAAAATATATTTGGAACCACCAACGACCTAGAATAGCAAAGGCAATCTTGGCCAATAAAGACAAGGCAGGAGGCATCACAATTCCTGACTTGAAATTACACTACAAAGCCACTGTAATAAAATCAACATGGTATTGGCAATGAAGTAGACCTGAGGATCAATGGAATAGATTAGAGGCATCTACAGTCACACTCAGCCATCTGATCTTTGACAAAAGGGCCAACCAACTTACCAGAAGAAAGATAGCCTCTTTAACGAATGGTGCTGGAAAACCTGGCTTTTCCACATGCTGAAAACTAAATCTTGACCCAGCTCTATATCCATGCACTAAGTTAAAGTCAAAATGGATTAAAGATTGACACATTAAAACAGAAACACTCAATCTCCTGGAAAAGAAAGTAGGAGAAACTCTTGAAGACATAGGAGTAGGTAAAGATTTCATGAACAAACATATGTTCTCACTGGAAGCACTTGAAAGAATCAACAACTAGGATCAACTCTTCTTGAGGAGCTTCTGCACGTCAAAAGAAATTGTCAACAAAGGGAAAAGACAACCCACAAATTTTGAAAAAATCCTAACTAATAAGCAATCAGACAAAGGTCTGCTGTCTAGAATCTATAAAGAATTAAGATATTACAGGGCCCTCAAACTTAAAGACTCAATTCAGAAATGGACATCTGAGAGAAATACACAATTCTCACAGGACAAAGTTGAAGAAGCAAATAAGTATACAAAAAAATGCTCCACATCACTAGCCATCCATGAAATGCAAAAGAAAACAACACTGAAATACCATCTCACTCGAGAAAGAATGGCTATCATAAGGAAATCAACCAATAACAAATGTTGGAGAGGTTGTGGGGAAAAGAGAACACTTCTCCACTGCTGGTGGGAATGTAGACTAGTATAACATTGTGGAGATCAGTTTTTAGACTCCTCAAAAGAGTAGGACTGAAATCCCATTCAAGCCGGCTATCCCCCTACTGGGAATTGTCCCAGAAGAACTGAAAGTATTATATCATAGTGATATATGTGTACCTATGTTTATAGCAGCACAATGTGTGATAGCAAAATCTTAGAAACAACCAAGATTTCCATCACACGAGGAATGGTTGAAAAAGATGTGGTATTTCTATATAATGGAGTATTGCTCAACTATAAAGAATGATAAACTTGAAGCATTCATATTGAAGTGGATGCCGCTTGAACAGATACTCATAAGTGAAATAAACCAGACACACATGTACAAATATTGTATAGTCTCCCTAGTATAAGAAGACAAAAAAAAAAAAAAATACAAATAGAAATGTACAACAGCAACTAAAGACAATTGAGTCAGATAATTAGGGCAAACTGAAGGACATGTGAGACAGGGTACTAGTCAGCCTTTCTTCTGGATGGTTAACAACCTAAATCCACAGATCAAAATTGGAGAAATAGAAGAGCCACAAGGCCAGCAAGCATTTTGGCCCTAGCCTTTCAAAGTCAAGGAAGACTCTGAAGATAGAAGAACCTGTACTGTAACATCATGAAACTCAGTTGTGCCCCAAATTTTCTGATCAAGGAGATTATGCAGCCACAGATTAAAGAGATTGATAATGTATAGTGTGCCTGAGGCGAGTCACGTGGAGAGGAAACTTTCTCTCAGGCTGTCATAGAGAGCAAACTGGTCAAGCATTGCTTTGACTCATCCGCATGGATGACACAGACAAAGGATCTACAGAGTAAGGAAAAGGATTACAAAATAAACCCTGAGGGACTTCACTGACCTCATCAGAAACAAAAGCTACATCTTTTGGTGTATAGGTCTTGATCTATCTCAGTCTTAACCATCCAGCAGAAATGTATAAAGTGAGGTACATAACATGGGGCCATAATAATAAGTTGAGCTGTAAATGGCTATAGTCAACAACTTCTTCAGATAACTCACTATTTTTGTGGAATGCTGGACTGTGTTGGATTGTGTTGCCGAGTTCAGGCATGTAAATTGGTTTAATGACAATGGAGTACTCATCCTTGACAGGTCCAGAAAAAAAAAGGGATATACAAAAGAAGAATCATTGTGTGTGTGTATAAACAGTACAGTAAGGATACGCTATGCTTCTGCATAATTCTATGAGAAGCAAGATTTGCACGAATAGTGGTTGGACAAGATATTAATTTTGCTTCTAGTACTATGGACAAATACTAGGGAGATACCAAGGTAGAAAGCATTAATTATTGAATCTGTGATATAATTCAGCTATAAAAAATGAGTCTATATCTCCACTGTCTTAATTCACTGATTAGAGACATCTGCTATAATAATGCCTGTAAGTATATCATGTATGCACCTTTTACAACAGCAAAACATTACAAAAACATTTTGCAATGTATTGATTTATCGAATTGGTCCTGTTAATTTGTCTTGAAACTGTCTCATTGCTATTTGTTCTTCAATAAAAATAATATTAATAAAAAGTTTATTTGTGTGATTATACATTGTTAAACCTGGGGCAGTAAACCTCATGTTACCTTTGAAATAAATAGAACAAATGTAGTATGTATATGGGTGGAAGGAGGGTTCCTTAATGCTGTGATGTTGTCTGTTCTAAGCAATGAGAGAGATGGAGAGAGAGAGAGAGAGGGAGATACAGAGAAAGCGACAGAGAGAGAGAGAGGCAAACAGACAGAGACAGAGAAAGACAGAGACACAGAGAGAGAGGGACAGGCAAAAGGAAAGAGACAGAGAGAGGGACAGAGAGAACAGAAACAAGAGAAAAAAGCATGTATAGGTGTGTCTCCCATAAGAAAAATCATCATAGTTTTCATCCCTCAGAAGTGAGAAAAAAAAAATGAAGTAAGTGACAGGTTGTAGCAGTTCATCTAAGAGAAAAAAGAAAGGAACATGTCTAACTTGATGAATATAAATTATAGTAAAGTGTTTCTATTTTTAAGAATCTTTTACCTCATAGCAGGAATTGAACTTAGGACCTCACACTTGGTAGGAGGTGCCATGCCATTGAAAAGCTCTGACTCATTTCTAGAATTCTTGATTATATAGAAAAGAAATATCAATGATATCAATATATATTTAGTCTGTAAGTGAAACAAATAGCAAAGAAAATATATTTAACATAAATTAGTTACAATCGTGAATGAAAAACTCATGGATACTTATAGCAGGAAAAATTTATGTGAAGAATTCACAGCATGCCAAAAAATTTAAGTACCTGGAACCTTCATATACATATATATTTTCTTGCTGTAGATTATGTATGGATAATAGAACATCAGGTAATAATGTAAGAACAAATCCAAATCAGAATTATTTCATTTTCTTTACCTATTTTCTTAGGTATCTCTATCACAAAAAATAACAAAGACAAATTTAGGCCTTTAACTGTGCTTACTTTTACAACTTTCATTTTATTCTTTCTCCAGTGATATTGCCACACTACCACTATATATATTGTTATGTTATGGGTTCTTTTGTTGTCATGTTTGCTAGGATGTTTCCAAATAAATAAAATACACACTATGTTGGTTTTTTGAGGTTTCTATGCAAAGGACCCTAATATATATGTGTTACTGATACTTAGCATTATTTACTAAATTAATGTTGATGTTTTCAATCTTCCTTCACAAATTTTAATTACCAGAATATTATACTACATTGCTAAAAAGAACTATTTGATTTTCTTTTTCTCAGTCAGTGGGTGCTATGGCTACTATTTTATCTTTAGGATATTTCTATGAAATGTCGAGTCACACATCTGAATGCCACCATACTTGTGATATGCCTTTAAGACGCAAGAAGAGGAGGAAAGGAGAACCCTGAGGAGGCAAATTCTGTGCGCTTCTCTTTTTCATTGTTTATTGACACATCGAACTTTTTCTCAACATGAACTCTTTATTTTGTCAAAAAAGAGCACAGCAAATCATCTCCAACAGTGCATAAACCTACATATGGAATCTCTCTAATATTTTCCCTATATTGTAGCACACCAGAATAAGCAAAAGAAATTACCGTTAATGGGTCCAAAAGAAAGGGACTTGGGAAATGGCATATTTACCATAAAAGATGAGATAAAAGTCAATTTTATTAAGAAAACCACAAGTTTCTATTAAGGTGGCATTTGTGTATTTAATCTGAATTCCTGGGGAATTCATCCACAGCGTGACTTCCCAGTTATGATGGTGTTTTGCTGTTGGAGTGGTAAGGATTGTTATAGTGGATGCATATGCAAAAGCAAATTTTCTTACAAAAAACATCAAAATAGAAATGACGAAGTTTAAAAAATGAATGCTGAATTTCAGAGATATTTAATGATTTTTAAGGCAGCTAGTTATGAATAGTCTCAAATCAACAGGCTTTATCATGGCCTGGACAAAATAATAAAGTCCATCTGTTAAACTCTGCTTAGTAATTTGTCATGTAATTTTGTCATAGTCTAATCAACTCAATAATCATTTGATTCTTCTTTACCTAATGACTGGGTGTTAGCCTACCTTTAATGGCAAAATGCAAAAGACTGCTGCATGTTTTAAGCCAAACAGTTCTACTGGGTCTCATGATCTCTATTGTTTCCACATCATGCTACCATGTCCTTACAGAAGCGGTCTCTCAGTTAAGAGAAATATCAGCTACAGAGCTTAGAAAGTTCAGGGGGAAATCCTTCCCACAGTCTTCCTTACTTAAAAATTTAATTTAATTTAATTTAAATGTTCAAAGCCAATCACAGACCCTTTCCAAAAAGTAAGCCAAACCAATTCTGGTGGACAGCTCTGACTTTTCTGGTTGCTCTGGCTCCTCTTCTTCGTTTTCTTCCTGTGCAGTAAGAGATCCCAAGGGGAAAATGCTGTCCACGGCACAGGAGATGTGTGAAATTATAGGCATTTCAACTTTAAAACCAAGCTTTCCAAGACCATACCAAACAAGGGTCTCTGCTTGGTCTTGGTTTAAGTAGTCCAGTGCTAGAAAATCACCTCATGTGTTAGCTGCTGTGTCTGAAGTGAGAAAGCCCTGGTGAAAGTTCTCCCACAGCGGTCTCAGTGACGTGGGACAATTCCTGAGTGGGTGAACATGTGCAGTTTTGTGTTCTGAATATGTGCGACTCACACCTCACAGGTTGGACATTGAAAAATTTCTGTATGGACTGTTAGTGCTTAGTCCTTCTGTACTGATGATAGAAGAAGCGATGGAGAGTTGGTAGGGATACTTAACTTTTTCCAGTTGATCATCATCTTCCTCATGAGCATTAACGCTAGAAGTGCTTTGAAGTATAGGCAAACCCTCAGTAACATCTAGAGAGCCTATAGGGCAAGAGTGTGGACTAATAAGAAGGTGTGCCTGGATTTGTTCACTTCCTGGTACTGTCTTCTGATCACTCAGTGAACTCTGAGATGCACAAAGGGCTAGGACACTTCCGCATAGGACTCCTCATCACCTAACCTTTGAGTCAGATATCTTCAGCTTTTGCACTTTCAAAAGACACGTAGTCATGCTTCTACCTGCTTCCGATGGGCCAGGAAATTCTGAAGTCCAGGAGTTCTCTGCCTACTTAGCTTGTTCAAGCTGAGTCCTTCAAGCAATTCCCAAAAGAAAAGTCCAAGATAGGGTTCAAGAAGAATCAACTGGTTGATTTACATTTTCTATGTGGGAAAGTGAGGATTCAATACCTAGAGTGAGCTTCTGTGTTATACTCTATAGGACTCTCTGGATACATAACAATGCAGCATTTGACCTTTTCCCAGGATTCTTAACAGACAAGCATGGTTCTTTTTGCCACACTGAACTCTGAAGATGCTGGAGAAATGCTTCCATCTCAAGAGCTAAGGTTGCAGTTAGAATAATTTTCTTGTCCAGCATTTAGACTCCTTTGTGGCTGGTTATTGGATGTATTCCATAAAATACCTAAGCAG
>PVKA01052676.1:0-11592 GCA_004027165.1 Ctenomys sociabilis
TTTTTTTTTTTTTGTCTTTTTGAGACAGGGTCTCACTATGCAGTTCAGGCTGGCCTTAAGCTCACTTTGTAGCTCAGGCTGGTCTTGAACTCGCAACAGTCCTCCTGCCTCAGCCTCCTGAGTGCTGGGATTACAGGCATGCGCCAAAATAAATGATTTTTGTAAAAAAAAATCGTATAAAACCTTGCTACTTTTTTCATGTGTCTTGTTCAGTTTTTTACTCAGGACACCAAAAACCTAGAAAGCAGCTCTGGAAAGAATCTGGAGAGTAGCCCTGGGAAGAATCTACAGAACCCAGTTACAATCCTGTGTTTAAAAAGAAATAAAGGGGCCAGGGAGATGGCTCAGTAGAGTAAGCACTTCCCTGGCAAGCACAAGGGCATGAGTTCAATCACCGTTTCTGCCAAAAAAAAAAAAAAAAAAACTGGAATAAGTGTTACCATGTGACCCTATATATACATGTAAAAGAAAGGAAATGAAAACTTGGCTACCAAAAAATAATATTAATATCCACAGTAACATTATTTATAATAGCCCAAAAGTGCAGAAAATGCAAATGTTCTTCAGTTTGTGAGGGGAAAAGTAAAATGTGGTATATATCCATAAAACATGAAGTAATTAACCATTTATTTTACGCCTTTGTTCTTTTATACGAATAGGAAGATATAAATTTCCCTCTTAAATTTTTCCTGCTAGCTGGTTGTGGTGGTGTAATCTTGTAATACCTACCACTCTGGGAGGCTGAAGCAGGACAATCACACGTTTGAGCCCAGTCTGAGCAGTGTAGTGACTTTGCAAGATTCTGTCTCAAAAATTAAAAGCATGTGTGTGCACGTGTGTGTGTGTGTGTGTGTGTGTGTATTTATACACACGCATGCATACAAATGCACATGTGCCATGAAATTAGCTCAAGGCTTAACTTTAAAGAAGAAATAAAGATAGAAAAGAAACAAAGAAAATTGTAATTTTTGTTTGTTTTCTTGAAACAAAGCCTTGCTATGTAATTCAGACTGGCCTTGAACTCGTGGCAATCCTTTAGGCTCCACCTCCTGAGAGTGTCGGGATTCTAGGCATGCACTACCATGCCCAGCTGAAAATCATGGTTCTTAAATTGTACTTTCTATAAATGCTACACACTGCAGTCTCAGCACACAAATGTTACTTTCTCCTCCAAGAAACACAAAAAAAAATTGTTTTCCTAAGGTTCTCAAAGACAAGCTGTAACTTAGGGTCTGACCTGTCTGTATCTTTCACCTATATATTTCATCGGCTCCTATAAACCTCAAGAACATACGTCAGCTTCAAACACATGCATGTAAATGGTTTGCATTCTAACACAGACTGCCCAATTGGGCAAACAGGACAGGCACTAGGAATACACACCATAGGAAATCCACCTTGAGGATACCCCAAGTCTACATAAGATGCCCCAACCCGGGATCACAAGGCACCTCTCTCTCCCAGGGTCCACACTCTATTGGCTTTGAGTGTATACTTTTCATAGTTCTTCCTGGTAAACCTCTTCTTGATGTTAGCAATCACTTAGGTTCATAAGCTCAGGTTCTTTTGGTCACTGCTGACCTAATCAAAGGAAGCCATTTATTTTGGTAAAAGGGTAAACAGAAAATGAATTTATTCAAAGCTACCTGTGAGGACACAGAGGAGCCCATTTACCTCAAATCACGATCTCATTATCTACAGGTCTATGGCGTCTTTATACCAAAGTAGGGGGTATATGGAATACAATGATACAATAGATATGTCCAGCTTGTTTCATTTTTTTTTTTTTCTGAGACAGAGCCTACCTGCTCTGAACTCATTATGTAGCCTAGGCTGGCCTCAAACTGTGATCCTCCTGCCTCAGCCTCCCCAGTGCTAGCATTATAGGTGGGTACCACCATACCTAGCTGTCATCGTTTCCTGGACCCTGCCCACTCCCTAGGAAATGAAACTGGACTTTGACATCCTGGCATCAGCATCTGCATATTCTGTCCATTCATCTGGGCTGAGGAGAGATGGGGCAGCCATTGATACCCTAAGCCCAGGGAAGTTTAGAGAAACCACTTATCTCTAAAGGAAAAAAATATGATCTTTAAAGTTCCATTTTGCAGTGCTGGTTACAATGACATGTCTTAAAAATTCTTTTTCTGCAACAGAGATCAGCAAACTTGCAATCTGTCCCATGGGTGGGGTGAGTCAAGATTCCCTGTCTGGGGGGCTGGGGAGATGGCTCAGTAGAATAAACTCTTGCCTGGCAAGTGCAAGGGCCTGAGTTCAATCCCGGGTTCTGCAAAAAAAAAAAAAAAAAAAAAAAAAAAGATTCCCTGTCTGCATCATAGGAAACCTCCTCAGATCCTGTCCAGTGACAAATTAAATCTCTAGTAAGTGGGGGAGGGGAGAGAGAGAGAAGAAACTGTATTTTCCTGCTGAAAACATAAACTTGAAACATATTTTCACTACCATTCAATTACATTTAAACCTTTTCAAAGGGCACAGTGGCCCAGGACTAATGCTAACACCCAAGAGGCTGAGGCAGGAGGATCAATCAAGGCCAACCTGGACTACAGAGTGATTTTAAAAGCAGTCTCAAAAGATGACTGCACCCTGGAGGGTGGAGCAAAGGCTGCAGTAAACCTTGTGTGGTGGAGGGAAAACACAGGAGGCGCGGCTGAGGCTCAAGATGGAAAAACCATAGATCAGATGATGCTATCAAAGAAAACATAATTGATATTTAACCAGAAAAATTAACCAACTTCCAGAAACAGACAGGAATGTACTTGAACATGGATCAGTATACACTGGACGTGATGCTGCTTTCTGTGGTCTAAGCCCACAGTCCTTTTCAGCACACCTTCCCTGTGCTAGGGGCTCATATAGCTGCCGGCTTACCAATGTAGTGACCCTGTTTTTGTCAGCAAATGCCTCTAATTCAAGTTTTATAAGTTCACCTCCAAGTACAGGTGACTTGAGCTGTGAAGCCTGTCCCATGACACAGGCTGGACCTACTGTCCAGCCTTTGGTGGTCTGTGCCCTGCTTTCTCAGCTGTACCTGCCCATGGCACCCTAGCAGTGAGGTATGATCCACCCTGCTTCCACAGAAAAGCATCTTAATGTTCTGGATTAGAATACCCAAGCCTGTCCTTAGAAAGCTGTTATTTTATTTTTCCCTTTTACTTCAGACTGCGTTTGCAGCATGACTTGAATATAGACAATATAAATTACTTATAAAGACTTTCAGTTACCCGAACTGGGGTCTAGAAATTCACTGATTTTTAACCACATATGTATGTAAAACAAAGCTGTGAAAATAAAAGTATGTGAGTAAGTAAATAAGGGCAGCGTCCACTGCACAGCAGGAGCAAGACTCAAAATTTTTTTTTTTCAATATCTTTTTTAAATTGCTATTTTCATGAGTTTTCAAATGTCCCAATAGGGAATCTTATCTTTTGTTATCAATTCCTTACTTACCTCCAGTTGGTCTAGAGACATAACCTGCACAATTCCATTTCTTCAATAGGATCACCAATTCCATTCATGAGGTCAGACCCCCATGAAGAAGCCAATCAAGTAAGGAAAAGCTGTGCTTTCTAATACCATTGCCTTAGCGATCAGTTCCAACCTAGGGATTTTGGAAGGACACAAACATTCAAATCATAGCAAGTAACAAGTTCCACAAATCTGTTTCTTTTTCTACTTCTATGCTCACTCTATAGCATAGTTTGGGAATATAGTATCATGTGAATACAATTTAGAATTCTTACATATTCATGGTGAGTAGAGTCTTTTCTCGTTATAAAATAGCTTGTGTGTATTAGTCATCTTTTGCTAAGTCAGGCTACGACAATACCACAACAGCATGAATCTGCACGGGCTCTCGAACCGCCCTCTCAGAAGTGGTGTGTGTTTCATATTACATTAGCCAAGTCACTTGACCACACCTACCTCCAAAATCTCTGTGGCTTACACAAACAGGGTTAGTTTCTTATTTACATTATACTGTGTCCTTCATGGGTCCCTTGTGGAGCTATCCATTTTTTTTTTTTTTATTGTTTTCTTTACCAAAAATTGTAGGCATGTTATGGTTTGGATCTAAAATGCGCCCCAAGGCAATAGGATTATGGGGGCTTAAAGCTGACTTGCTTGCTCTAAGGGGAAGGGGTCTGGTTAGAAGAGACCAGTCACCATGGGTGTGACTTGGAAAGGTCCGTCTCCCTTCGCTGTCCTTCCCTTGAGCTCTTCCTGCTTCCTGGATGCATGACGTGAGTGGCTTTCCTCTCCCCGGGCCCCTTCGACCAGGCCATTCTTTCCTGGAACCAGCTGGACAGCTACAGACTGACTTCTACAAACTGTGAGCCAAAAGGAATCTCTCCTCTTTAAAGTTGAGGGTGTTGGGTATTTTGTCTCAGCAACAAGGAAAAGTAACTAAAACAAAGCTGAAGAAATGAGTTGTTTCAGCTGATACAGTCTCTTTCGGCAGAGGGAAAAAGCAATGGTCCCTAAAGCCGTGGCTGGAGTGTGCACCTAACATTCATGTCCCAGCACTGCAGCCATGGGCTGTGAAGTCATCTCCCACAGGAGGGCCAGCTCAGTAATGAGAAGGATAATATAATTTGCCACAATATTTCTAGCAATGCCTTTCCCAGTTATCCAATATTAGTGTAGCTAATCCAGCAGAGAACATTTTTTATTATTCTTTAACTTCAAATTTTCTTTGTGTTTAAAGTGTATAGCTTAATTTAAAAAACAATCTTAGCTGGAAATGGTGGCACACACCTGTAATCCCAGCACATGGAAAGCTGAGGCAGAAGGATTGCCATGAGTTAGAGGCCAGATTAGGCTATATAAGTGAGTTCCAGGCCAACTTGTACTACACAGGGAGACCCTATCTCAAAAACAAAAACGAAACAAACAAAAACAAAAAAAATGGGCCAGGGAGATAGCTCAGAGGCATAAGCACCTGCCTGGCAGGTGCAAGGTTCTGAGTTCAATCCCCGTACCAAAAAGCTAAAAATAATAAATAAATAAATAATCTTGTTTTATACCCAGCATGATGGTACATACCCATAACCCCAGAACTCTGGAAGGTTATGGTAGGACTGCAAGTTTGAGCCCATCCTGGGCAACTCAGTAAGACCTTGTCTCACAATAAAAATAAGACAGCTGGTGGGGCCGGGGAGATAGGTCAGTAGGATAAGCACTTGCCTGGCAAGTGCAAGGGCCTGAGTTCAATCCCCAGTTCCAGACAAAAAAAAAAAAAAGACAGCTGGGGATAAAACTCAGTACAAAGACCCTTGGTTCAATCCTCAACAACAGAAAAAAAAATCTGGTATTTCAATGTCTTTGAATTAGAAGGTTCAAGGTTTTTAAAACGTGTATCTATTGTGATTATGATTACTGATACACTCGAGTTTATTTTCCACTTTTCTTTCATTACTATATATCCTTCTTTTCTGCATTTTCAAAAACTTATACAGTTTTTCTTGTTGTTTGGCCTAGAATTCTATTTTTGAATAGTAACTCTTAAAATTTAGCCCTTATATTTAATTAAAAGTCTAAACTTTTATGGACAACAGAAGGATCTTGGATTATTCAAATGTCTACAACTTCAATTCTTTGCCTCTCCCTATGTGCAAACGTTTTACTATAAACCTTCCTGGCTCTATTCTACTACAACTCTGCGCTCAGCTATGTGATTTTCTCTTCTCAACGAGATGTTAAGAAGAGCCAAAAACTGTGCTTTGGTGTTTGTTTATTTCCTTTTGCCTGCCAGTAAGGAGTTAGCCAGGGAACCCCGCTGGTGACTAAGTGATCCATGGAGTATTCAAGACTCCTAGAAAAGTCTGTCCTAGATCAGCTGACCCTGGACACACAAGCAAGCTTGGATAAGCACACAAGAGCTTCTAACCTACTCCCAGCAGACTTCAGATGTGAGAGCAGTAAACAAATGCAATTGTCTGTCTTTGTGGTTTTATGGTTATTTGGTTTGTAATAGATTATTGACAATTTTTTTTTTTTTTTTTTTTTGTCTTTTTGAGACAGGGTCTCACTATGCAGTTCAGGCTGGCCTTAAGCTCACTTTGTAGCTCAGGCTGGTCTCGAACTCACAACAATCCTCCTGCCTCAGCCTCCCGAGTGCTGGGATTACAGGCCTGCGCCACCACGCCCGGCAGACAATTTTTATAATGCTGTAACATTAGTAATCCTTTTATACTTTATATCCTGTTGTTCCATTATTTTTGTTTTCCTTGTTTTTATCCTGCAAATGATAAACTATTGTCTTTTTTTTTTGTTTTTGGTATTTGTTTACATTTATTTATATTTGCCATTATAGTTTTTGGTCAATCTTATTTTTCCTCAAAACTTCCTCCTGGGATATTATATTTTTTACTGAAATATATCTCCTTCTTCTTTTTCTGTGTTCTTAATATGCTGCCCAAGCTGGTCTGGAACTTATAAACTCAAGTAATTCTTCTGCTTCAATTCCCAAATAGCTGGGATTACTGACATGTGAAGCCATATCCAGTTTCTGAAATAAACCTTCTAGAAAATCACTCAGTTAAATTCTTTTGGGAACAACTCTTTGTTTTATTGATCTGAAAATACTTTTTTCATTCATGAAAGAATATTTTCCTAAGTACATGATTCTACATAGATTTTTCTCTATTATTTCAAGCTATTATTAGTACCAGTGCTCCTGTTATTGCTGTTCAAAGTCATGTTAGTACCACAGTCATTCCATCCCAATCTGATTTTCCTGTCCACCTCTTGTTCTCTGGTGTTCTTTTTCCTTATTCTGCTTAGGAGGCATTGTACATGCTGAGGGGCTTTAATCTTCCATCAGTTCTGGGAAATTTTCAACCACCATTATTTGACAATTGCCATGTTCACATTCACTTTCCTGTCTCCTACTGTGACACATAAATAATGGGCCACACTCTTTTTCTGTCTTTTCTCTAGGATGCCTTTTTTTCCCCTTCACATCTATCTTCTAGATCTAATGTCTCTCTGGCTATACGTTACTTAGTTTAATCATTTCACTGAATTATACACTTGAATTATGTAAACTATTATAGTAAACATGTCTATAACCCTTATGTGGTTCCTAGTCACATTTGCCTGCTAATTTTTGAGAGTATCTTGATTGTCACTTGTAATTTTAGTATTTTTCTCAAATATCCTTTTTCATGTTCTGATTCTAAAATATCTAACATCCAATATAATTTTGATTTGCCTGTGCTGGCTGTCTTTCTTGCTCATTTCCTCAGGGGTTTTCTGGCTTCTGATGGTCATTTGGAATGTAACTGTGGGAATTCTGTGAGACTTGAGTTGATAATGAGTTCTTTCAGAGAGGATTTGTGTTTATTTTGGCCAAGTAGCGTGATCACTACCTAGAGAGGTCCATTTTAAACTAAGATGTTGTTCATGGGGTTTTGAACCATGCAAATTTATGGCCATGCAAAAGCCAAAACACAACCATAAATGTTCTGAAACATTTCCCCACCTCCACTTAAGAGTCAAAGTAGAGAGAGACAACTTTGCTTGCTGCCCATCTCCACATGAAAGATTTTCCTTTTTTGTCCAAGTTTATCCTTTCCCGAGGGTATATTCCTACTTAGGTTCTAATCAAACGTTGCAACTTGGTTCTCTACTGCCTAGATCCAGGTAAATGCCCCCTTAACTGGTAACAACATGAGTGTCTATCTTCAGAGATTTCCAAAATATTTGTGAGTTATGGGACATGTATCAACCAATGAGAACAGATGCAGGCCGTACCTGTGTATAACTTCTGACATTTAACTGTTAACTTCCTAGGTTAATGTTCCTGCATTTTTTTCTCTCTTCAGATGATTTTCTTGACTTTCTTGAGAGCTTTATCTCCTAGCAACCTTTTACATAGTGTTGCTGTAATATTTGGAGACATACAGTCCACAACATTAATAGAAATAAGTCTAAGTAGGACATTTATTTGGTTCATGAGAAGCATCTAAGTAGTCCAAACTGGAAATATAACTTGATATCATAAGCCCTAGTCTCAATCTTTTTGCTTTACCAGCATTACTATTTGCATATTACTTCATACACGGTAGTGGCTGAACTTGCAAAATTCAGTTCTGCTTAGAGGCAAGAAAAAAGTTAAAATGCTAAAGTAAAGAGCAACTAGAAATCCTAATAGTGTAAAAAATACCTTTCCACAATTTCCACTCAATGACTTCTACTTAATACAGCTCTAGCAAGAAGTTGGTCATATGACCATGCCTAGTCCAATTATTAGTTAATGAAAACAAGATTACCAAAATGATGTGGGTCGGTTGTAGCTCTCTATTGCAGCTGAAGCAAAGATCTACTTCCCAGGAGATCAAAGGATCTCCCCTACTACCTGAACAGAATGAAGGCTTTGTTTTGCGCTGTGTGTGTGTGTGTGTGTGTGTGTGTGTGTGTGTGTGTGTCTGTCTGTCTGTCCGTCTGTCTGTCTGCTGTCTTAGGAGACCCCACAAGGAAGGGGAATTACTACAATATCCTACCTATGGTAATTGTTGGGTAAAAAGGGGGACTGGAACACAGATTCTTGACTCAGAACCTTTTTTTGAGAAGCGGTTCTGCACCACCATTTCTATGCTTCAATATTTCATTTCTTTGGTTTTGTTTCCCAGAATGACTGTCGAATTTCCTCAGAAAGTTCAGCCTCCTCTCTGAACACGTCTAGGTTCTAGGGACCAAGAAGAAGGGATGCAAGCTGGGAAACTGAGCGCTTAGAACTGAAACAGGCAAAATCGAACAGGTGTATCTGACCCAACAAGAGCATCCGCTCTAAATCCAGAAGCCATTTGACCAAATCCCGGTAGCTGCCTTGGAAGCGAAGCTGCACAGAGGGGCTTAAACAGGTCCAGAGGTTCGAGGCAAACTAAGGGGCGCTGTTGAGGTGGCAGGACTGGAGGCGAGAGGCAGTGGTTCCGTCCCACTACTTTGCGCCTTGGTATCCAGCACAATGGCAGCCACACCATGTAACGGGCATTGATCTTCCCATTGAACATCCACTACTTGCCATATGCGAGCTGGGCAATGTAGAGGCAGTCAAGAATTTTGAATATTATCCTCTAGATAAGCTGATATACGTCAAAGTTTTAAAACGGTTTGGAACTCTTTGATGTCTCTTCAACTTCCATGAGTATATTCAGCCGCTAAACCTGACCTACCTGCCCCGGACAGCTCTGCCGGTCCGCCGGACCCCTGAACACTCAGCCCCCGAGGCTCCGCCCCACTCGGGATGCACATGCGCACACTGCTGTCTCGCCGTCGCTCTCCCGGAAACGCCGGCGGTCTGGGGGGCGGGACCACGAAGCGTTTCCGGGGGCGTTCGGCGCAGGGTGAAGCTGTAGCTACCGCGACGGTTTGAGGAGGCCTGGCGCCGGCAGCAAAGAAGGTTCCTCGGGCGGGGTATGTAAGCTCGGAGCCTTTGGTAGGTACGGCGAGGTTCGGACGAAGGCCGGCCGGGACGAGAGGAGGAAAAGCCGGGAGGAGGGTTAAGGACGTTCGCTGTAGGCCTCCGCGCGCGGGCCGCTGTCCCCACCGGGCCTATCCGGTCGACCGGGACGCCGAGCCGCCCGGGACTGGGTGCCCTAAGCCTGGGTGCCCAGAGTTCGACCCTTGCGATCCCTAGCCCGGCCAGAGAGCCGACTACGACACCAAGACACCCCCCCCTAACCCCGCCCGCATCCCCGCAGCCTCTCGCCAAGGTCACCCCGCGACCGCGGAACTCGGCGGGCCCCAAGTTTAGAGATGGCCTTTTGGGGGCGCCAGGCGGGTGCTGCCCGGACTCGAGGTCTGGCGAGCCGAGGCCAGAAGGGCAAGTCCTGGACTTCGTTGATCTCCGTTTCTCTCTGTGTGTCACAGTCTCTGTTGCCCTCTCTTGTCACCTGTCCTTTTTGTTTCTCTCCATCCCCCGCCCGCCCACTTACGGTCAGCCTGGCATTTCTCTCCAGTTTGCCTCTCGAGCTGTTGGTGCATATTTGTATTTTATCGTTTATTTAGTTTTCTCTTTCTGTGTCTCTTGACCCTGCCTCTGTCAGTCCTTCTCTCAACCTGAATGTGATAGTAGCTGGTTTTTTGGTCGTGGTGGTGGCAGCGGTCGAACTATGGGTCTATTTCTTGCTTTCCGCCAACTTTTTTTCTTGCTGCTGTGTCTCCTAAGTGGCGTTGTGTAGGCGAGGCAGGACAAGTCTGTCTTGTCCCTACAGGACAAGACCTCTCAGCCATAAAAGGTGACTCATGACCCAGTATAACTCCCAGCGCGGGTGCCGTTCTCAGTGACCGCAGTCTGACCTCATCTCCAACAGGTGTCATCTGACTTAACCAAGTTAGGGGTTCAGGAATGCCCGACGGGCAGGCTAGGGGCCATTGCATGGCTGAAGCAGCTTGACGATTCTTCATTTTTCTTGCCTGTGATTTTTCAGGCCCGCGCAGCTCTCCACATCCCTTGACCTCATCCACTTGCCCGTTTATGGCCTCCAAGGCACTCAGGAACCTCTCTTGAGTTATAGCTGTGTAACCAGGCTGTCTACACGCTGAGGAATGGTCAGGCAGAGAGACCTGCCTTCGTGGCTCTTGAATTTCTGGAAGAGCTGCATGCTTAGTTCAGAGATTGTGTCATTGTCTTCATTTAAACTGTGAGAAACCTCACCATTAGGGATTCGTCCTTACTTTACCAAAATAAGACCAGAGAACTATATCAGACATGTGAATAAATAACTTGGAGGCCTCAGGAACAAGTACCAAGAACAGACAGACTTGTAGGGACTAGAAGTAGAGCAGTTTACTATAAGCTAGGGAAGGATAGGAGTATTATTCATTAGAGACCAAGTTTTAAGGATGGTGAAAAAGCTCTAGGAATGGATTGTGATGACAGTTGGATAACACTGTTAACTTATTGTCACTGAATTGAGCACTTAAAAATGGAAGGTTTTATGATAGGTATTCATTAAGGACTCCTGGAGCCAGTAAGCTCTTTTTAAATATGATTTTAAATTGAGACTGTTGGGATATTTAATCAAACCTATGCTTATTGATGC
Source organism: Ctenomys sociabilis (assembly GCA_004027165.1). Lineage (NCBI taxonomy): Eukaryota > Metazoa > Chordata > Mammalia > Rodentia > Ctenomyidae > Ctenomys > Ctenomys sociabilis. Next base: position 11,067 of record PVKA01052676.1, read on the forward strand.
TTGAAGGTACAGCTGAGGTTCTTAAAAAGGAATTTGATGAAATGAATTTGGTTAAAATCCTCCTCACGATTACTGCTTGCAATAAATTCCTGCCCTGGCTCTCCTTTCTCCACCTTGGGAACCAGTTCAAAAATCCTTAAGAAGAACACTTAAGAAAAGTTTTGCTTTTCACATAAAACTTCTAAGGCTAGAAAAATAGCCCTTTTATTATCATAATACAAAAATTATATGTTGCTCCTTAAGGGGCTATGTCTTTGTTTGTTTTTTGTTCTCTTATTAAAGTCTTTAGTTTGCCTGGCAGATAAATATCAAGCTTTATTTTGGGTTTTAAGACAGGGTCCTGCTATATAATTCAGGCTGGCCTTGAACTCACTATGTAGCCCCCCTCCTCTTGTGGCCATAAACTTGCAATCATTCTCCAGCCTCAGCCTCCTGAGTGCTGTAATTACAGGCATGCACTACCATGCCCATCTTATCAGTCTTCCTAATAAGATCTAACAGCTGAATAACTGTACATATTTCATCA